>BMAO01028687.1:0-27502 GCA_019973975.1 Trichonephila clavata
CACTCCAGTAGTTTGCCCCAACTGTCATGAGCAAATGACATTGGGTCATTTTTATTACAAACATGCATCCGAGAAACATTCTCTTAAATTTTCGCAAGCAATGCGTGTTTTTGTTTTGGAAAAAAAACTGGAATCATGGAGAAAAGAATCATCCCGACCACATAAATCACGTCGTGTCCTGCTTGAAACGTTTGCAAACGAAGCCAAAGATGTCTGGGTATTCTCGGGACAATGAGGAGGAGACGGAAGAAGAGGAAAGGGTGCCAGAAGTATGTGGGTGTAGGTACTTTCAACCGATACCTCGTGAAATGTACGGTCGTCCCAGATTGAGGGACAATTTTTATGATTCAATCTTTGAGAAACCCGACTTATGGGAAGAGGGAATAAAATTTGACAATGGCTTGGGCAAAGATGTGTGGGGGATTATTCAGCGCTACTTGAAAGGAGATTGGGTATGGTTTCACATTATGGTCAAACACAACATTTTTGATACGTTTTGTAAGGAAATGGAAATGATTCGGAATCAATTTGTCATTTTACCCTTTTGGTGTCTCTGCGATGGATTAGAGACAGAGAGGGGTAAAATACAGCATCGACACATGATTTTGGCGTGTGAGCAAGAAAGTGCGTTTGAAGAGATTTGGAAGGGTAAAGTTCGCTATGAATTTCCCTCTGCTGGTCGGGCCAAAAAATGTGTCAAGATTCAGAGTGCCTTTCATTTGGTTCGGACCATTGTGTACGTGAGCCAACCTAAATCGTCGTGTGACGGGGGTAAAATTCCCGAAAAATTAATGAATCCGGAACAATGGTCCCATTTCCACATGAATCGACCCTTGCACGCGCATAGTATTGCCTTTCTCTGTACGCTTTTTCCAGGAGGAATAGAAAGATTACTGTTGGAACAGCTTGGAAATAAAAATGTGGCCAGTTGGGACAAGGTGATCAAATGTTTACCAGACGCGTGGGGTCATTTGAAATGGAATGTACCAATTCACGTGACGGGATTTAAATTTTTAAATTGCGTGTTTCCTTTCCAATACCAGGTGACAGGGGAAGAGACTCCTCTGTACGTGACGCTCTACGGTAACACAAAATTGTATTTAAAGGAGGGAAACCAGGGGGTGAATGTTTGTTTCAACGGATCCGAGACGAAATGTATGTATTGTCCCGCAAACAACAAAACATGATGAATGAAATTAAAAAGATAAAGCAAGAGTGGGCCATGGACCAAAAAGTCTTGTTAAGGTCCAAACTCAGCGAGATGAATGCGAAATGCGACCTCATTCAAAGGGAAAGAGACATATTGAAAGAGGAAAGAGACATATTGAAAGAGGAAAGAGACTTGTTGAAAGAGGAAAAGGACGTGTTGAAAACAAAAGAAAATGAGTTGAACGCTGAAATAATGATATTAAAATTTAAATTGGAAAATACATTAGTTGAAAATAAAATATGGGAAACCAAAGAAAACGAGTGGAAAGCCAAAGAACACGAGTTAAACACAGAAATGAATACATTGAAAAATAAATTGCAAAGTACATTGGTCGTAGATAAAATATTGAAAAGAATGATTCAGAGCCAACGAAAGCTCAGAATGATTAACCCATGGCGATGGAAAAGAGTACCAAGGTTACCACGACCTGCCAACGTTCTCTCGTAATCATTCTACTTTAGATCATGTTTGGAGAACCCTTGTTCAAAAGGTTTTCCAACCTTATTCGAAAACTTGCCAACGTTAAAAAAAAAAAAAAAAAAAAAAAAAAAAATTTTTTTTTTTTTTTTTTTTTTTAAGCTTCAATATTTTTTGAGAGACGAGTACAAATACTGCACGCGTCTCATCCTACTCAATTGTTCACAATGGATTCTTCTCCAGAGTATGATGATTTATTGACATGTTCAATTTACCAGCACCTGTTTCACCTTTACCACCCACTCCAGTGGCTTCTCCATCCCATGAGCCATCTCAAGAGGATTCCATGATTTATGAATCTTACCTGAACCACCTATGGTACCTGAACAATTCATTGAGTCTCGACAACGAATGGAATTTCAAGAATCCTCTGATTCCGTGGAATCACCTGTTGCACCTGAACCAATTGTTTCTTCTCCTATTCGGAAGGTAGCTTCACCTGTGCATACGATAGCTACACCTGTGCGAAAGATGGATTCACCAAGGCAAAGGTCAAATTCACCTGTAAAAAAGATGGATTCCTCAAAGCGAAAGATGGATTCCCCAAGGCAAAGGTCAAATTCACCAAAGCGACGGGCAGATTCACCTGTGAGAAAGGTAGCTTCCATCATTCAACGAGATTTTCGACGAAACGAGAATGGGCCCCGAGATCCTAGGTTGTATCGCAGACCCGATTTCAGACCACCCTATCGTAGACCTGATTTTAGACCCAGGCGACCCCCGTATGCCCATCGATTGATTCCCACGTCTCATGTGTCGGCTCAAGTGTTTTTCACAGCCAAGGTTTGGCCGTGTTGTGTCTCCGAGATGAGGGATTCACGCTCACCAACGGTGTCGTCTCGTATGCCTTGGATCGGCAATGTCCCAACGAACTATTTAAATATTTGCATTACCTCAATGTCGGTACCATTTGTGTGACGGATCATCAATCCAAGCTCAAATTTAAAGAATTTCAAGCGAATTGGAGCTCAGCCAGTCCGTTCAAAATGATCCCTGTGATGCTGTTAAATGCCAACGAACGAAACAGGGGGGAATGTCCCTTTTGTAACGAAATACATTGTCATCGTTGGGTAGCCGTGCAAGGCATGTGCGCCATCTTGCATCAACCCATCAATCCCATTTTTCATTCGTGAGCAAGATTGGTGACTGCAAGCTCCGCCCACATCCTGTCTGAAACGTATAAAAGGAGAGCTCGTTGGGACGCTTCAAATCAGTCGTCTCTCGACTCGCCAGCAGCATGGACGCAATCGATGCCTTCCCAGAGCACCTCTCCACCACCGTGGTGCCAGTGACCTTACCTGAGAAAATCGAGACGTTGGAATATGCAGCTCGACAGGGCCTGGTCAAAGCATTCATCCTGTATCAGGAGATGGCCACGAAACGTGTGTTTGTCATGTTTTGTAACGATAGTTGGCATTGCAGACGATCGTATATGGACAATTTCAAGCGGGCCGTGTTGGCGGCGAGGATCCAAAATCCCTTTGAACCCGATGAGATGACGTGGGATAAGGTGTCGCAAGGCTTAATGAGAAATCCCGATCGACCGCTGAAGAATACGGACAAACGGATGGGATTCATGCACCAAAACATGTTTATCGTAAAAACTGGATTTACCTTTGGATTTCGCACCGTGAAACCGGGAGAGATTCATTTGATCCAAACAACCCATGTGCCCATGCTAATGTACGAACTGCCCTCCTCCAGTTTAAAGCATCAAAGCAAACTCAATCTGTATAGGAGGAGTTTTGAGCCATTTGACCAAATGCTCTATCATCGCAAAGTGTTGGAGCCCCATACGGCGTATCCCATCCCGGCAGGAACTCATTACATTTTACTCACAGTGCAAAAGACCGTATTTGGGGTGGACATTATTCCCGAAACTATTCTTCCTCAACTCGTTCAGAGCGGATTCAACCTGGGGGATTTCCGAAAGGTGAACCGATATGACCAAAAAGCCTACAAACTGCCTCCTCCGACCCCGGCTCATGGTGAGACGAGCAAGCGACCTTTGGAGGAAGAGGTGTATCCTCCCTCCAAGAAACATTTTAGGATTCCAAAAAAATCCCACAAAATACTCGTTACACCGGTCGTGCGACCCCCTGTAATGATTGCCAGACCTGCCTTGGCTGCTCCTCAACCCGTGTCCATTCCACCTCAAAAGATTCAATTACCAGAGCCACCTGTGCAGATTCAATTACCAGAGCCACCTGTGCAGATTCAATTACCAGAGCCACCTGTGCAGATTCAATTACCAGAGCCACCTGTGCAGATTCGATTACCTCAGCAGACTCGTAAGCCAGAGCCACCTGTGCAGATCCAGTTTCCAGATCCACCTTTGTCTCAATCACCTCAGCAGATCCAGTTTCCAGATCCACCTGTCACACCTCAGCAGATCCAGTTTCCACCTCAGCAGATCCAGTTTCCAGATCCACCTGTGGAGACCTCGTTTGACCATTTAATGTCAAACGTATTTGGAGACTGCTTGGGGCCTGAACAAGTGATGGAAGCCCCCCCAGCCCATGCACAAGAACCCCAGCTGATTCATACGGTGCCTTCCCTCTTTGATCCAAATAATGACATTATATCGTTTTTGGACCATTTTGAAGAGGGGTTGGCCATGGAGCAGCCGGAAGCACCCCTGGATTTGACAATGCCCAGAATGAACCCTATGAAAAGATACACTGTTGGGTTTAAAGTGACAGAACCTCTAAATTTGTGTTGCAAATAAATCTTGGCAGTTGTGTATGTAATATTTGTAAATAATGATTGTTTTTTTTGTACATAATTTTTTGTAAATAAAAAAAATTGTTTTATGGAAACAAGTCTGATTTTTTTGTCCAAAAAAATACCAACCTTGACACATTACACAAGAGGATGTAAAAAAAATGGTTTCGGTACAAAATTTATTGGACCAGTGTCGTTCTCGCACTACGATTGTTTTTGGAAATCTGGGTCGGTGGCCGGATCGAGTTACATATTTCGAGCAAGACTATCCTTACACCATTATTTTTGAGCCCAATTTTGGTGTGCACGTTCCTCGGTCGTTTGGAAAAACAGTGGTCGTGTTTACGAGTCATTTGGATTTGACGTGGGATCCAGGAGTCGAGTTGAGATTTTTTCAATTGGGTCGTCCCCCGTCTCGCCGAGTTTGGGAGGCGTATCAACCCCACAATAAGGAGGCGTACGCGTTGAATCTCACGCAATGCACGCGTTTGGTGGATGTGTACGTGACATTATTAACGTGGTTGGATGATTGGGAAATGCATCGAGATAAACACCTCCCTTGGCGTCTGCTGATGCCCCAACCTTGGAAACGGGCTTTGGAAAAACACGTGGAGCGCTCGCATCAAAAGGCCTTGGCACATGGAATGCCAGTTGACGTCACGCTCCTCGAGCATATATAACGCCAGCCTCTAGCCAGCAGAATTATTCTCTCTCAGCAACATGTCGAATCAACCCGCCTATTTTGCCCATGCCAGCGTGTTGCACCACCTGGGCAAACCAGTGCCCATCGAGCTATCGATTGCCACCATTCCCAGGGATGGCAGTGATCCCGAAGTGCTCTGCATTACGGTGAACCACGAGGACCTGACCTCCACACCCAAAGACATGCGTTCCAATGCCTGCAAAAACGCCCGTCTTCGTCTGGTGCGCCCGCTGCCCAAGAGTGTGCCGGCGCAATGGTTGCGATATTGCGTGAGGGGCATGTTTGACCAGCTGTCCCAAGGTAGAAAAGGCCTCATCGTAGTCAAAAGCCCAAAGCAGCAAAAAACATTCAAAGAGTTGGGACTCTCCACCATGGCTCTGGAGATGCTGCCCAAATTCAACACCCTTTGTGATGGAACCTTTCCCAACCCCATGCATGATGACCTCCACGAAGAAGGGGACGTGTCTCATTGCACCATGCTGAAATCGTTTCAATTTGCAAAATACCTGCAGCAGTTCAACAAGCTGCAGGCGGAATGGAGCTCCAAAGTTTCAGCTTTGGTAGAGTAAAAAAAATTGCTCATGGGCCCAAAAAAAGGGGGACCGAGTCGACTTTTGTGTCGACTCGGTCCCCCTTTTTTTGGATTAAGGAAGGTGCCAACGTTGGAGAGCATCTCTTTTAAAAACTTGTACTAAAAAGAGGCCACAAGATTTCTACCAAGGATGGATAGAATCAATCGAAAGGTGCCTGATGGCGAGTGTAGTTTTTGCATGGTCCTGTTGGATAGAATCACCCAATAGATATCTCATGATATGGATAGTGTTTCAATGTTGGATAGAATCAGTCAATAGATCTCATGATATGGATAGTGTTTCAATGTTGGAGAGTATCAGCAAATAGATTGGAGAGTATCAGCCAATAGGAATCAATTCACGTGACTCTAAAGAGTATAAAAGGCGAGACATCAGCAGACAGAGACATTCTCTCTCAGAGTTCTCTCAAAGCAACATGTCTCAACTAGCCTTCTTCGCCCATGCTAATGTATTTCATCATGGAGGCAAGCCTGTTCCAATCGAATTGTCCATCGCCACGATTCCGGAGGATGGAAAGGACCCGGAAGTAATTTGCATCACGGTGGATCATTCAAACCTAATTACCACCTCGAAAGACTGTCGGGCCAACCGTTTTATTAACGAGCGCCTCAGTTTGAAGAGCCACATCCCTGGATCTGTGCCACTGGAATACCTGTCCTTTTGCGTCAGGGGCAAATTTTGCCACCTGGCGCAAGGAAATCAGGGACTCATCGTTGTCAAAGGGTCGGACCAGCGTAAAATTTTTGAGCAGCTGGGGCTCTTTACTATAAATTTGGAAACTTTGCCAAAGTTTCAGGACTTGAATGATCGTGCTCTACCAGATCACCTGCACGATGAGGTGCACGAGTATTTTGATGTTTCCGAGTGCACTATGGTAAAATCATACCGTTTTGCCAGATACCTGCAAAACTTTAAAAAGCTGCACGCCGAATGCAACAGACAGATGGCTGATCTGGTAGAGTAAGTGAGAAAAATTGAAATATCGAACTGTAAATATCAAACTGTAAATATTGAACTGTAAAAATGCCCATGGGCCCAGAAAAAGGGGGACCGAGTCGACACAAGAGTCGACTCGGTCCCCCTTTTTTTGGGTTAAGGAAGGTGCCAACGTTGGAGGGCTTCTCTTTTAAAACTTGTGTTAAAAAGAGGCCACAAGATTTCTACCAAGGATGGATAGAATCAATCGAAAGGTGCCTGATGGCACGTGTAGTTTTTGCATGGTCCTGTTGGATAGAATCAGTCAATAGGTATCTCATGATATAGATAGTGTTTCAATGTTGGATAGAATCAGTCAATAGGTATCTCATGATATGGATAGTGTTTCAATGTTGGATAGAATCAGTCAATAGGTATCTCATGATATGGATAGTGTTTCAATGTTGGATCAGTAATCCAATATATATAGATGCCTCATGATATGGATAGGGTTTCAATGTTGGAGAGTATCAGCCAATAGGAATCGATTCACGTGACCCTAAAGAGTATAAAAGGCGAGACATCAGCAGACAGAGACATTCTCTCTCAGAGTTCTCTCAAAGCAACATGTCTCAACTAGCCTTCTTCGCCCATGCTAATGTATTTCATCATGGAGGCAAGCCTGTACCAATCGAATTGTCCATTGCCACGATTCCGGAGGATGGAAAGGACCCAGAAGTAATTTGTATTACGGTGGATCACTGCAACCTAATTACCACCTCGAAAGACTGTCGGGCCAACCGTTTTATTAACGAGCGCCTCAGTTTGAAGAGCCACATCCCTGGATCTGTGCCACTGGAATACCTGTCCTTTTGCGTCAGGGGCAAATTTTGCCACCTGGCGCAAGGAAATCAGGGACTCATCGTTGTCAAAGGGTCGGACCAGCGTAAAATTTTTGAGCAGCTGGGGATCTTTACAATAAATTTGGAAACTTTGCCAAAGTTTCAGGACTTGAATGATCGTGCTCTACCAGATCACCTGCACGATGAGGTGCATGAATATTCTGACATTTCCGAGTGCACTATGGTAAAGTCATACCGTTTTGCCAGATACCTGCAAAACTTTAAAAAGCTGCACGCCGAATGCAACAGACAGATGGCTGATCTGGTAGAGTAAGTGAGAAAAATTGAAACATGGAACTGTAAATATTGAACTGTAAATATTGGACTGTAAATATTGAACTGTAAAAATGCCCATGGGCCCAGAAAAAGGGGGACCGAGTCGACACAAGAGTCGACTCGGTCCCCCTTTTTTTGGGTTAAGGAAGGTGCCAACGTTGGAGGGCTTCTCTTTTAAAACTTGTGTTAAAAAGATGCACAAAGATACGTTAAAGATTAGTGTCAAGGTTGAAAAGCGTCAACCAATAGGAATCGTTTCACGTGACCCACTAGAATATATAAAAGGCGAGCAGCTAGCAGCCAGAAATCAGAGTGCTTCTGAATGCAGTCAAGAGTTTAGAAATTTTATTTTTGGTTAAAACTGTCAGGTTTGGGTTTGTATTGAATATTTCAAATCTGGCAGTTTTGACGGAAAAAGAATTTCCATGGCAACAGGTAAATGCTAAATGTTTTTCGTTAAGACTTTCAGGATTTGGCGTAATGTTGGAAATTCGCAGATTCTGCAAGTCTTATCGGTAAATGTTTTTAGCCAAAATCTTCAAAAATCCGAAAATTGGGGGACCGAGTCGCATGTCGACTGGGTCCCCTTTTTTTCGGACCACATTATCCACCAAGATTGGAATGCATCTTTTTAAAAACTTGACACAAAAAAATTGGACTCGCCTGCTGGCTGCCAGTTGAGTCCTCCGTGTTTCCTAGACACGCCAAGATTATAAAGTCGTGAGATGGGTCGTCCCCAATTTTCTAACAAGATACACACCCATATTGGAATGATTCTGTCTTTTCTCGACATACCAACGTTGCATTGTCTACATTTCATGGGTTGCTGCTTTCACCAAGCTTGACATGTCTCCATTTCATTTGTGTATCGCCCCCTGACATGTCTCCATTTCATTTGTGGATTACCCCCCGTTTTAAATCATTCGTCTGGGATGGGCTGAAAAATTTTCTCGCCTCCATCAAAAATATTTTTCGGAGGAATTTGAAAAAAGTTTCGATATGGATATTGAAGAGAAGTTCAAGACGCTTTGAGGGGATACTCAAAAAGGGTCGTTTTCCATTTTCAATCATTTTTTGAAAGGGTCACGGTGCTCAACTATTTATTCGACCGACTGTATGGAGTCTATGGTAATGACTGTAAAACGAGAGGTGTTTCCTATTTTACAGTGATTGTCATAGGTGTATGTTAGAGGGGTCATAGCACCGGGGCCCTGGAAACTCTGCAGGCATGTGTCGTTTGGACGTGTATTGCCCCAAGCAAATGATAGAGTGCCCCTGGGGAGGCTACGAAGAGGAAGCGCGCAATGTCGCGGGAGAAACTAATGGTTCTAGGGATTCTTTTTCAAAGGCAAACATCTTTTGGGGAGGACACAAAAGGTGGGAGTGTACTATTTAAACGAACCGAGTGTAGGGGGAATGGGCTAAAGAGAGGCGCATCAAATGAAAGATTTAGCAACACGAGGGCCTCGTCAACCAAGGACCTATTGAACGTAAACATTCTCATTCTGTGACAAAAAGGTAACGCTTTCTGGCAAAGGAGCCCTGGAATATTAGGTGGGAGGGTGATACAGGTTTGGGACACAAGTTAACAAAGACATGAACGGGAGGCATAGTTTGGATACATTGAATGGTAAAGATTGCAAAATAGGTGAGAGGGTTTTCAGACGGATATGGAACAAGGACTGTAAAAACAGGAGTTACACTTTTTAAAAAAATGTTATTCAGATTTGAAACATTGAATGGTAAGGACTGTAAAAAGCAGGTGTTACACTCTTAAAAAAAGTGTGACGGTTTTGGGACACTTTTATTGCAGTAATTACCATAGACTAATGATAGAGCGCTCGGAACATTATTAGGAAAACAATACATGTGAAGAAAAATGTGTGTACAACAATACATGTAAAAAAAAAAAAAATTTTTTTTTTTTTTTTTTAGTAATGCTTTATATGTTTAAAGCTCGATGTCATCTGCTTGGACTTTTAAAGCGAATATGATTCAATATGCCTCCATCTCTCGCAGTACATCACAAGACACCCGACATTCTTTTGTCACCCGTGGATAATTTTTTCATTTTGGTGAAACAAGTTGGTTTCACTGGGGACCCTCCAGAAATCGTAAGGCACATTCCATGTGCTTGGATCCATTTCTAGGGTCAAAGATGTCACATTCCAACAATGAAGCGGAAATGAATTGCTCCATATGTTTGAGCTGTGATGATGATTCTGAACTCTACACCCTGATTCTATGCAAACACACGTTTCATTCAAAGTGTTTACAACAATGGGTGGAGAGCCAAAAAGATACATGTCCTTATTGTCGTGGTAAAATACGCAAAAGAGATAAAACTCGAATTGGGTGTGGTCCCTCTGGATTCGCCTTTAGCGTTTTACGAGACATTGTTGGTTCTGACGCGGAAGCTGTAATCTCCGACACGGATTCTGAAACTAATTCAAATTCTGATGGCTATCCATATTCGGATTCTGAATCTGACATGATATCTGAAAGTCTTTCCGAGGATGACATGATATCTGAAAGTCTTTCCGAGGATGACGCGACAGCAGAGTTGGAGTTTATACCAGGCACGATGGAACAATTGATACAAAGCTTGCTCAATTCCATCGATGAAGAAGACTCTTGAAGCTTGATACCATCATTAAAAAAAAAAAAAAAAATTTTTTTTTTTTTTTGCTTGGTGCCTTTATAAGCGAGCACACGTCTCAACGACTTTACATCAGCTGCTCATTGCATCTCAAACGCATCTCCTTGCTGCTCCAGTTCTTGTTCCAGTCATGGCCAGCCGACCCAATTGCGACTACTTCGTTTCCATTGAGTGGATGCGCTATCAAAGACAATGGGTGCCTTGTCGCATCTTTTTTGCCAGTCCATTCGACAACAAGCAAATTGAGATTCGCCCGAGTCTGGAAAGCCTGCAAGCATTTTCATACCAGGACATTGTAAAAAATTTAAAGCATTCCCATTCCCTCATGACAGAAGATGAAGGTTGGGATCATCACGACATTGTTCGAGTCCCCCAAGAGGAGCTGGAACACTTTTTACAGTCTCGTTTATTAAAAGATTACCTGGAAAGGGACAATCACGGATGGGACCTTTCGATTGGAGCCACGGATCTGGCGACGTTCATGTATTTAGACCGCCTCCTTCCCGACGTGATGCAATATGTGGGAAAAGAACACCGCGCCGATATCATGGTCCACGAAATGATGAAGTGTTTCCGCTGGAGGGAAGAAGAACCAAATGCGTAACGTCTGTGTGTTAGCTGCCAGCCGGAACTGTCTTTGTGTAACCTGCAAGCCTGAACTGTCTTTGTGTGATCTGCAAGCCTTAATTGACTTTTTTAATCTACAAGCCTGAACTGCCTTTGTGTGATCTGCAAGCTACAAATTGAAATGTATGTAACTGCAAGCTTGAACTGCCTTTGTGTGATCTGCAAGCTTGAAATATGTAACTGCAAGCTTGAAACACCTATGTAATCTGTAAACTTGAAACACCTATGTAATCTGTAAACTTGAAACACCTATGTAATCTGTAAACTTGAAAACAATAAACTTTGTAAGTTTAAAGTTGTATCTTTCATTAAAAAAAAAAAAAATTTTTTTTTTTTTTTTTTTTACGATGCTTAGTATAAAACACTTTATGAACTGCAGCTCAACATCTTGCCATGTGGTTCCAGTTGGCTCTTAATGCTTCAGTCCCCCCAGTCCAAGTCTTGATTGGGGTGGATGGTCTTTTGTACTTTCGTGTTTGGGATCTTGGTCAACTGTTAAAGATTCGCCATATTCACTCCAAGTTTACTTCCTTTGTGTTTCCATGCAAAAATGTCTTACCTTCTCATCGCTTGTATCCCAAGACTATCCACAATACCCGTTTAGTCAACATCCAAGGATTGTTTTCCATCCTGCATTCTGAAAATGTCACGATGAGAGATTTATTCTTAAAGGCCCTCACCATGGGCTATGCTCACCCATCAGGTATGCGAAAGATTACCGACAAGTTTAAAAAGGGTCCTACCTTGACCCTGGTGGACTTGCCTGACGCTAAAAGTGTGTTTATACCCGAGTGGATTCATCGTTTCAAACTCGATGTGTACAGAGTTCGTCGAGAAGAAGTCAAATCTCAAAAATGGATTCCAGTGAAAGCTCCCATCTCCACAGATTACCCCAACCCGAAAGAAGAATTGTTTTTCGACTCAATTTTATCCGATCCTCACAATGTATCTCAACCCGTGATTGAAACCACTTGCCTTACGACGGGTGAGACTGCTTGCCTCACGAGTGGGGAGACTGCTTTCCTGGTCACTCATGAAACTGCTGCCCTGACCGTGGAATCTAGTGAAATGGCTGACTTGACCTTGGAGTCTGATGAAAGAATAGAGATAAATTTTTCTGACCACAATTACTCTGTTGAAGCCACCTCATTGAATTCCTCCCTCCCCATGGAATCGGATGAAAGAACGTCATTGAACTCATCCATTCCCATGGAATCGGATGAAAGAACGTCATTGAACTCATCCATTCCCATGGAATCGGATGAAAGAACGTCATTGAACTCATCCATTCCCGTGGAATCGGATGAAAGAACGTCATTGAACTCATCCATTCCCGTGGAATCGGATGAAAGAACGTCATTAAATTCCTCCATTCCCATGGAATCGGATGAAAGAACGTCATTGAACTCATCCATTCCCGTGGAATCGAGAAAAAAACTCATCCATGGAATCGAGAAACAACCAACTCATCCATTCCCGTGGAATCTGAGGAAACAACCAACTCATCCATTCCCGTGGAATCTGAGGAAACAACCAACTCATCCATTCCCGTGGAATCTGAGGAAACAACGTGCTCTTTTATTCCCATGAAATTGGATGAAACAATAGAGAAACCAGATTCTCGTGTTGAAACGACAATCCAGAGTTTGGTCAAGATGGAACCAAAGGTATTTGTTTGCTCCCAAATGATGGCAAGAAAAATAATCATTTTGTTTTGTTGTGCAAAACTTTTGTCAGAGAACAAATTACAAACTATACACTAAAAAAAGTAAAGTGTAATCACTTAAGTATTGAGAGCCGAGTCTTACATTCAACACTTTCATCATGATTGAAATTTTCAAGTCGGACCATTATTACTTCATTATTGTTCCCAAGGTCACATTTCCCATCTTGGTGGAAAATCAAATTTTACCTTGTCGAGTTGGTACTCATCTGGAATTTTATGGATATGCTTCCAAAATCCATGGTTTTGTGAATATCAAATTTGAACGTACCGAAACTGGATTCTTTTACAAAGAAAACCATCCTTTGGTAGCACCCTATGTAACTGAGGATGGCATTGTGACCCCCGCGGCTATGCGTAATTTGATCCTACGTTCGTTCATCTATCATTATCCTAGTTTGGAACTGAAATTTCACACCATCACCGTTTGCGTAAGGTCGTACTCTCAAACTTTTTGGAGTATCCATCGCAAAAACCCACATCTTTGGCAATTGGAAGCGTATCTGCAAATGAAACCTGTGAGACACGCTCAATCACAGGGCAAACGAATCATTACTAGCTTGAACCAATTGCTGGAGGAGAAAGATGAGTAAGCAAAGCAAGAATCATGAATTTGTGGGTCATGCGCCAAAACAAGAGTAACAATCAGAGTGCACCTTATACGATGCCTTTTAGTAAAGAGGAGCAGAGTCAAAGACATTTTCAAAACGAAATGCATTTTACGTGGAAAGAAAGAGATTCCAATGTTCAACGACCCGTCGCTATAGTGAAGCCTACTCCAAATTTTACTAAAGTGCCCTTGCCCACCGTATTGCAAAGGGTACATGCTTCATCCTCTCCATCCAGTAGTGGATTACACAGGGAATCGGAACGTGGCACGAGAATACCGACAAGGACAGCCCGACTACCAAATGGAGAGTTGTGGACATTTACACCTGTATTGTGAAACCCCCAAAAGTATTTGACTACCGATTACATCAAAGCTCTCAAAACAATATCTTTTTACTATGAATTTTTGATTACAGTTGTTAGCACAAGTTACAAGTTATGAAAAAAAAAAAAATTTTTTTTTTTTTTTTTTTATCATGGTAACTTTTAAAAGCTCTGCAAGATTAATTGTGGATTAATCTGCAAACAGACAAAAAATTTGCTCGTGCATCGTTTGCAGCATCTAGATTCACACTTCTCTCATCATGTGGTTTCAGCTGGCTCTCCACTCCCACGGCCCCTTTCTGGGTGTCTTGGTAGGTGCCGATAGTTTATTATATTTCCGCATCTTTGATCTCGCCCACCTGCTCGGTAAAAGAAATGGCAGTGCCTTTGCCAAACGTTTTCTGCATGACCTGGTCCGGGGACGAGACGTGTTACCCTCTTTCCAAATCTTTCCCACACAGACTGAACGGGCCCAGTTGGTCCCCAGGGACGTGGCTTATCGAATTCTGTACCGTGAAAATGTACCCATGGCCGAAAGATTTTCCAACGCCCTCGATACTGGATGGGCCTATGTGATGGGTCCCCGATTATTTGAACGTTCCTACAAACCCTCCCCGAAATTGGTAGTGGTCGAGACCCCTCACGAACACACAGTCAACGTGTCTCAATGGATACGAGAATTTATTACAGACGTGGAAAGGCAGCGAGAAATGGAAATGCAACTCTTGAAGCAATACCTCTCCCCCGCCTCTCTAAAACCTAGGGTGGATGAAACAAAGGATGCGATTCTAAATATTCAACGAGAAATGACTAGGGAGGGTCAAAATGACGAGACTCGAGACGAAACGAAGGAAGCTATTCTAAATATTCAACGAGAAATGACTAGGGAGGGTCAAAATGACGAGACTCGAGACGAAACAATGGAAGTCTCTGGTGACGAGACTCGAGACGAAACGGAGGAAGCCTCTCGTGATGAGACTCGCAATGAAACCAGGGAAGCCCCTGATGACGAGACTCGCAATGAAACCAGGGAAGACTCTGGTGACGAGGCTCCCAATGAAACTAGGGAAGCCTCTGGTGATGAGACTATGGAGGAAACAATGGGATCACCCAGAGAAAATTTTTTTCAAATGGTGACCGAGTCTGAGTTTAAAAGCAATTTCAACAATAAACAAAATTCATCCAAAGTGTTTACTCGGATGCCTCAAACGATTCATGTCTTGCGATCATTGAATCCAAAAGTTATGGTAGTGGTTCCCGACACGTAAAAACAATATACCTTGTCACATTTGATAATCTTTCACCAGATTTGCCAAGTAAATTCTTTCAGCACACTTGCCAAGTAATATCTTTCACAACACTTGTTCAAGTAAAAATCCTTTCACCAGATTTCTGTCATCATACTTGCCAAGCTGTAAAATGAAAATTCTTCAAGCTTACTATAAAAAAAAAAAAAAAAAATTTTTTTTTTTTTTTGTACGATAGTTTAAAAGTCAAACGCTTGACGTTTACTCTACAATCAAGTATCATGGAGGACAAACAATTTTCACCCTACGGTCTCTTTGCACGAGAGATTGAAACCTCTGACAATCCACATCTCACCTATGAGACTCTTGTCACACGCATCTTGAAGAGAGTGTCTGATTCTTTCCATCTACCCTGGTCCCATGTCTTGGAATTGTCTCGCCAGGCTCCCTACCTGATGGATTCGAATCTTCACCAGGATTTGCTCAAAATCTGGACGCAACGTTCCAAAAATGCCACCTTGGACGAACAACATTGTGTTGAACGTATTTTGGGTCGAGATTATGTCCGATCTTCGGATTTGATCAAATTGGGGAGCATTTTGAACAAAGTCACGGATCCCAAAACCATTTACGAATTCTTTGCCATGGATGGCTACCAGGGAGACGATCCCAAGAAATATGTGGAATTGTTTCGATACGACGCCCAAGATTTGCGTGGCAAACACGTCCGAGCCGTCCGCCTGTTGTACCGCTATGACGTGGTGAATACACCCCAAGAATGCCGATCATTTTTGGAAAGCATTTTTAATGAAACCTGCACCCACACCGAGTATAAAGACATGTACGTCGAGTATGTACGTGGGCAAACGGCCGACCTGGCCGAATGGCGTCGAGAACAGCTGGACAAGACGAAAAAGAAGAGGCCCGCTGAGGAAGACACCAAGGAGGAAAGTGTCAAGAAATGTGCGACGGAGGGCGAATCGTCATTGAATTGATTCATTTCTAAATGGGAAGCTTAAAACCTTTAAAGCTTTTGTTGCTAAAAGCATTTAACCACTACATTTAATCGTTATATTTAGCCACTATAACTGCTATTTAACCACTACATTTAATCGTTATATTTAACCACTAAAACTGCCATTTAACCGCTACATTTAACCACTGTATTAAACAAGGTGGATAGATCATGGATGCTATGGAATCCACGTCTTGGGTAAATGCTGAACCTCCCGTTCAGTTTATATCTCGCCATCAACCAGGAGGATTGGCAGCGTTGGCGGTAGACGAATCGGAATGTGTGGTGGTCATGGACACGCTCTGGTTTCGATATCCTCTCGTGGCCAAATGGGAAACACGTGTGATGGAAGCTCTCGTCGAATGTAAAGTTATGGATGTCTATGTGGCGGGTTTGTTAATGTCGTTGAAAAGAATGGCTCCCGAGCAAATGAACGTTTATTTGGATCCCGAACCGAATAAATTGAAATATCCCTGCAAAATGTGCCACCGAAAAAGTTGTGCCATCACAAAAGCCTACTTGTTGTGGAGACGATTGACTAAACGAGAAGCTTGCAATTTGGTGCATGGTGATTCGTAAAGAATAAAAAAGTAACAAGAAAAAAAATTTGTGTGTGATTCTATTTCTAAATGTAAAAGAAACAACCGCCAAAACTGATATATACAAGTAAAAAAAAAAAAAAATTTTTTTTTTTTTTTTTTTTTAAGGATACATTTTAAAAGTGGAAAGCTTGATGCAAGTTGCAAGTTTTCGTGGAGACACTTTGTGCCTCCATCTCGTCTCAGAATATACTCAACAAAGTTTTTATTGTTGGCTTTGGCTTGGCATTCCAATTTTTATTTTCAAGCGCATCATGTCTTCTGATCGCTGGTACCAGAAGCTATGGAAATCTTTTAAGAGCCTGTTTCGAGTTGGAGAACAGGAGCCATTCCCAAATGTTGATATGAGCGATTGTATGGAAGGTAAACCCTTGTCTGACACATCCCTTCAAGACTGTTTATTCAACCCTCCACTGTCCATCAACCCTCTAGAAAAGCCTTTGCCCGTATATCCCAAGACCTGGCCTCTTGAACGCCTGAAAGGAAAACCCATCTTTCTGCAATTGCCTTGCGAAAACCAAATTATTTACGAACGTTATTGGAATAGATGTCACTCAGTTGTATTCCTGAGGAGGAAGAATCTACTCGCTCTACAAAGGTCGACCTGAAAGATTCCAGGGACAACTCTAACCTGAAAGATTCCAGGGACAACTCTAACCTGAAAGATTCCAGGGACAACTCTAACCTGAAAGATTCCAGGGACAACTCTAACCTGAAAGATTCCAGGGACAACTCTAACCTGAAAGATTCCAGGGACAACTCTAACCTGAAAGATTCCAGGGACAACTCTAACTAAAAAAAAAACTGAAAGATTCCAGGGACAACTCTAACCTGAAAGATTCCAGGGACAACTCTAACCTGAAAGATTCCAGGGACAACTCTAACCTGAAAGATTCCAGGGACAACTCTAACCTGAAAGATTCCAGGGACAACTCTAACCTGAAAGATTCCAGGGACAACTCTAACCTGAAAGATTCCAGGGACAACTCTAACCTGAAAGATTGCATGGGGTCGTCCAAAGAGGAACCAGAAAGTATTCTGGAGGCATACATACGTAAACGTAATGAGAGACTCGAATGTAAATTGAAAAACCCCGAGTGTGAGGGTTGCTCCACAGTATGGATTTCATAACGTGTTGTGAAAACCATTCATTTAACCAAAGCATTTGATACATGCAGAATAAAATAATTCTCTGTAATAAGAGCAATTGTGGAAAAAATTTCAAACATTCTGTCTGTGTCACAACAAGCAATCTAGAAAAAAAAAATTTTTTTTTTTTTTTTTTTTAAGAGAATAGTTTAAAAGCTTGGTGAGCTACTGGTTGACTCCATACCTCATCTCATGTCAAACTTTTGGCAAAAAGTTCATTATATGGCACCTTTAAACATGACAATGCTTGTGGACTTGGCCAGTGAGTTTTCTGAGGAATTGGAAGTTTTACGTTTACCATTAGAAAAAATACCCCTTTCGCAACGGCAGTTGCAGCTGTCCCAATGGATTCATTACATTTTAATGTCCAACAACATTCGAGTCAATATTAGACTAGCGGCCATTATACAAAAGAATGTGGACAAATTATCTCCTCCCAACAACATGGAAACGGAAGTGAAACAATGGCTGGATGCTTTGAAACCTCCCCCTGGAAAGATACACTTGGTCACGGAATCATACCTCCTCCTTTTATTTATGCTGCATTTACGCTTCTTGTACGAAAAGTTTCCCGTGAAAATGTTTGAAGTTAAATTTATTGCTCTGAAGGTGGCCGAATCTTTCATGGAAACCCTGGATGAATGCATGGAACGCTCCAGAAAACGTTTCTATTATTTTGCTATAGTGGGCATCTCGGCCATGGTGATGGGTGGATGTGTGTGCAAAATATTGAGCAACTGATGGAAATGGTCGGGCAGAGAGATTCGGTGTGACTCTACCAAATTTAATTTGACTGTCCATGCAATCTGATGCATGTAGAATGGTTCTCTGTAAAAGAGTTTAACAAAGAGATATGTGAAATTCTTAAAGTAAGAGACACGTTGAAATTCTTAAAGTAAGAGACACGTTGAAATTCTTAAAGTAAGAGACACGTTGAAATTCTTAAAGTAAGAGACACGTTGAAATTCTTAAAGTAAGAGACACGTTGAAATTCTTAAAGTAAGAGACACGTTGAAATTCTTAAAGTAAGAGACACGTTGAAATTCTTAAAGTAAGAGACACGTTGAAATTCTTAAAGTAAGAGACACGTTGAAATTCTTAAAGTAAGAGACACGTTGAAATCATTAAAGAGAATAAACATGTTTATGAAATATTGTAAATGTAAAAGTAAAGAGAAATAACATTTGTGTGTGAACCTATTTGTAAATGAAAAAGTAAATGAACAGTCTATCCTGTTCTCTACAAGTAAAAAAAAAAAAAAAATTTTTTTTTTTTTTTTTTTGTAGTTGCTGTATAAAGGTTTGATCGTTCCTTTAACTTTTCATTACAGCTTCAGTTGACTAGATGTCACTAGGTAAAGTTGCAAGTCTTTTGGTACAATACATTATAAAGTTTGCAGATTTATAGCTACCAATTATTACAGTTTCAGCTGACTCTGATTCTGTAGAGATGATTCCTATTTTAAAGAGGTTAAACTATTCCCTTTACCGGATTGAGCTACCTAGAAAAATATTTCCAGCCTTTGTGGAAAAGTACGTTTTAAATCTACCTGTTGGGACTCGATTCGAATTGCAGGGTCGTGATTGGAACGATCGGATCGTGCGGATCGAGTTTGTGCGGACCGAAACTGGATTTCTATATCAGGGAGAAGCTAGCAACGAAGGAGGTCAGGCATTCATGTCCCATTATGTCTTGGATGAAGGCATCATAACACCCGATTCATGGCTGGATTTGGTGATTTACCCATGTATTCGTCCATTTTACTATATGAAAATTCATCTTGCCCAAGCGAGTGTACGCATTTGGACCTCGCGGGATCCAGCCGAGAGATGGATTAACGAGGAATCCTTTTCGACTGTGGCTTTTCTGGAAATGAACCGTACACGCTATTCCCGACGCTATTCCCGCTCCGAGGGGAAAAGGGTTTTGACTTCATTGATGGACTTGCCACCTGTTTTAAATGAGAGGACTGAGGAAAGTCTGAACCAACGCGTAGAGTACAGGGATAAAAATAACAAGGTCTGGTTGACAGTAACACCGATAACTGAAAAGTTTAAGCTTTAAAACCTGCAACTGTGGAGTTTTTGGAAAATTGTGTGTGCTGCTCGAACATGGGCGAGGAAACCGAGTTTCCTTGTATGGCATGGACTGTAAAAGAAATACCCGTTTGCATTTTACAGCTATTCCCATAAGCACATGTTAAACCACTTTTGTCTGTGGTACTCTTGAAAAAGAAATTGAAATCGACAACATTAAATAAAAAAAAAAATTTTTTTTTTTTTTTAGTAAGCTTGTAATAAGCAACATCCCAGAGCATTCAGTGCTACTGGACAATCAAATAATATATTGCAGACGCACTGACATATGGCACTTAGTCTTTGTGGCAACTCTGACTGACGGACGTATACATTATTTCCCAAAACATCTTTTGTAAACAAGTATGGTTCGTTATCGATCGCATACTCGGCCAACAAATTCCAGGGAATCAACTTGTAACCTTTCCTATTTTGTGCCAAGTAATACTCTCCATTGGGTTTTCGTAACAATAAAGGTTTACCATCCCTCTCCAAATAATACTCATTTTCTTTGGCGTCTTGTGGATATCTTTCTGTGCCATCAGACATTCGGGCAAATTGAAACTTTCCATTATTATCCTGTATTATTTTAGATTTTCCTTGTTGAACTGGATACATTTCGTTTCCCTGAAAATCCTTGGCATAATATTCTTCATTCTTTTTGTTTCGAGCAAAAGGTTTATCAGAGTTTGGATACAATTGATTTCCATCTTTATCCCTAGCATACCGTTCACCTCCAAAATAGGGATCCTGACAAAAGGTTTCTTTCTTTTGGAATAAAATTCACTTCCATTTCTACGTCTGGGATAATTTTCTGTCATTATGTCGGTGGATCAGTATTCTTTTTCAATCTTGTCTTTTAAAGATTGTCCCGTTCAAAAAACACCCGAACAAGTTATTGAACTACTCAAAGCGTGGCGTAAAGATCACCTTTTTGCAGACAAGTGTTCAATATGCAAGACACTTTTACCCTCTACTCCTTACACCTTGTGTTGTGGACATTTTTATTACAACAATCATTTTAAAACGTATCCCGTTCAATCGTTTGCCGTATACACACCTAAATATGCGTTTGAACTACCCATTTTAAAACGATTAAAGGCTCAAGCAAACGTGAAAACTGATCAAGATTTTTTAGTGTTACCCGATCCCATTTTTTGGCAAGTGGTTTCTACCTTGGTGTATGAAAAAATTATGAAATTTGTGCAAGGATTACCCATGACGAGTCGGACCCAAACTGTTCAATCTCCAAGCAAAGTGGGTTTATTTTACAAACAAATTGTAGAAGCCCCTCTAAATTATGGAAGTTTGCAGCGTCGGTCGTGTGGAAAATCCACTTTGATCCGGCAAGTGGCGTTTGGGAAAAGGTGCATCTTATCCATGAGGGGAATGATTGTGCCGGATGCCAGTTTACGTCCCAATCAAATTCAACTTCCAGCCCACGTGGTCAAAAAATTTAATATCCAAAATCAATGGATTATTTTGAATAGGATGCCCTCGTTACAACCGGGAAATTTTATTGCTTTAAAAGTGAGTTCACCGGGTTGGGAATATGATTGTTTTGGCATTCCTTTGGAAGTGGTGCAAGCCATGAATGCTGATTTTGACGGGGATGAATGTAATTTGTATTTGGTACCGAATGCGCTCTCTCAAGCAGAATGTGCCACCATTTTGAATCCAGAATCTCAACTGGGATGTTTTGTCATGCAAGGACCGAAACTCACTCCGACTCAAGACATGTTGGTCGGGTATTTTGCCAAATTTAACGATATTCATTTTTTGCCTTACAAACAGAGTGATTTAAGCAAAACGTTTCAAGTTTTGTATGATTGTTATGGCTCGCAACAAACCTTTGAATACATTGATCAAATGAGGCAATTTTACTTGAATGTATTTCAAAGACAAATGTGTTTTGCTTTGACTTTACAAGAAATACAAACTTTGTATGAATGGGGACGCGAGTCTTTGGAAAAGTTTCAACAAAAAGCCGAGACGAGCCAAGGATGTTTAGTGACTCAGGTGTTGTCGGGAGCCAAAGGTACTTTTGAACACTTGTATCAAATGTTTGGATCCATCGGGTACCAAAACGATGTATTTGTAAAGCATTCGTTTTGGGAAGGATTAAGCGCCAATGAAGCCGTAGTGCATGCAAAAACGGCTACCGAGGCCCTGAGTAACGCATCCAAGATTTGGGAGCCAGGATATAGTTATTACAAAATGGTATACAACTTACAAGGACTTTATGTGGATTACAAAGGACGTTTAATGGATGGAGAGATGGTGATTGAAAATGATGTATTGAATGTATTGCATTATACAGATGTCATGTCTGTAGAAGGGTTTCAACATCTCTTGGATACGACATTGCAATAAAGAAAGAATGGAATCAAGGAGGCAATTTTACAACGGTCCTCTTGTGGCTAGATCGGATATACCAGCAGAGCCATTGGAGCGACGAACAGATTTGAAGCCCAGAGAAGAAATGGTAACTTTGGGACAAGTGTTGTATTCCAG
Organism: Trichonephila clavata; assembly: GCA_019973975.1. Lineage (NCBI taxonomy): Eukaryota > Metazoa > Arthropoda > Arachnida > Araneae > Nephilidae > Trichonephila > Trichonephila clavata. The sequence goes on from BMAO01028687.1 coordinate 22,342, forward strand.
TGCAAAGCAACTGTTGATAAATGTTTTTAGTATTATAAAAAAATATTAAAGTGGTAAAAAAAAAAAAAATTTTTTTTTTTTTTTTTTAAGGATATGTTTTAAGTCCGAGCGGCTTTCAGGCAAGATTTGTTTTGAAAGGATAGTCAAGAAGATTGCTTCAAAATGTTACCGCTCACTTTGTTGAAATGGAAAAGTCAACATGTATCACCCAGAAGCCATAGTTTATTGATTGATTTTAACCAAATCCATGTACGCAACTTACTTTTATTTTGTTTTGCACTCAGCATTTCCCGTCAATATTTTGGTGAAAACATCAATTGTCAAATTGATGGCCACAGAGTAAGTCAGTCGTTGTTGGACACTAAATGTTTCATCAATGGTACTTTGACCAATTTTTCAGGAGTGGAGAAACCTATTCTTCCCGTTTTGTACCACGACTATTATCAATGGGTATCCATTGTACTTTTATTACAGGCCATTAGCTTTCATTTACCTTATCGACTTTGGTCGAAAAACATGCATTCTTATGTGCAAGAATTGACTATTCAGAAATTTGAAAAATCTGAATGTGATCGAGTATTTAATGTAATTACATCCTCTAAAGGTAATGGCATGTTTTGGAAAATATGGACCTTGGAATGTTTCTACGCTGCACATCTCATCGGCCAAATATTTTTGTTAAATTTATTTTTTCATCGTGTGTGGTCTTTATCCAGCTGGTCATGGTCTGCCATTCCTATTTTGTTTCCGGAAATGGGAACATGTATGTATGATTATTTTTCGGGTGGAGGACAAACTACAGGAAGATTTCGGTGTTTACTGCCCCTGAATAGTGTATACAGAAAAGTATTTTTTGTAATGTATGGTTTGTTTGTCTTTTTACTGATGCTGCATAAAGTATTTTTTCTGTATCGATTGCTTTTAACCCTAAGAATGGGTCCTAAATGGATCAACATGTGGTGGAGTCTGCAAATTGCCAAAGATGAAGCAAAAAGCTGGCAGGGTAAACAAACATTAAATAGAAAATGGAGACGTTTCACAAATAAAAGTGAATCTCTTGAAAATGACTATGTCAGCATGGAGTTGCAAAAGATAGAATGTAGCTAACTGTTTATTAAAAAAAAAAAAAAATTTTTTTTTTTTTTTTAAGGATACATTATTTAAATGCGGGTAAGTGCTTGTCTCTTTTAGACTGTGAGTCAAGTTTACATAGTGTGATAGATATGGATCAAATTGCATCTCAACCTTCTCCTAATCAGGAGATGCTTTCAATGGAATCCCTGCCTAGTCCAAGTTTATTGCCTTCAAATGAAGAAGTTGAATCCTCACTTTTATTCAGTATCCTTTCTTCGAACGAGATCCAACAAATTGAACCATTAATTTCTGAAATGATGCAAGAAATTGAATCCCTAGATACTGAGACGGTTCAATCATCAAACTCTGAAATGGAACAACAAATTGAATCCCTAGATACTGAAATGGTCCAACAATCCTCAAATTCCGAAATGGTCCAACAATCCTCAAATTCTGAAATGGTCCAACAATCCTCAAATTCTGAAATGGTCCAACAATCCTCAAATTCCGAAATGGTCCAACAATCCTCAAATTCTGAAATGGTCCAACAATCCTCAAATTCTGAAATGGTCCAACAATCCTCAAATTCTGAAATGGAGCAACAAATTGAATCACTAAATTCTGAAATGGAGCAACAAATTGAATCACTAAATTCTGAAGTGGTCCAACAATCCCCAAATACTGAAGTGGATCAACAATCATCAGAACTAGAAGTGGTCCCACCCAATACTGAAGAGCTTCAAGGATCGCCCAATGACGAAATGCCCTCCTCCCTGGACGATACGAGTATTGAAATTCATCCAACAACTCTCAATTTTAGTCATCAACCCATCAGTGCACATTGCATCTCTCCTCATGAAACCATTTCTCCGATCCAAATGCAAAGTCTAAGTAAATATGTGACTGTGACTGGAAATCAATATCGAAATTTGTTTTTTCTTGCTCTTCGGTTTAAAAACCCAGTCATTATTCAAAAACATTTTGGATTTTCGACCAATACCTTACATGTGCCTAAAGAAACATGCATTTTAGTGGATGCCAACTCTCCCACCCTTAAAATGAAAATTGTCGAGCCTACCGTACTGTTTACATTCCAAAATCGACAAGGGAAAAATCCCACTGAATGTGAATTATTGCAAATGCTCTTTCCATGGAATAGTTTATTGGTGAAAAAGTGTTACATTCGAACCTTGTTTGTGGTCAGCTATACCAATCCCTTCAAATCCATTTGGATCCGAGTCCGTAAAAATTCTGCTTTTCGGGCTCTTGTGAAAATGTATTATAGTTGCATTCAGAAATCAGAACCTTTTACCACAGAAGTGGCCTCTACCCTGCGATTTTTTAAACGCAATAATGCCATGAACATTGAAAATTTTAACAATTGGTACGCTTTGGCCCATCATATGACGGTTCAAAACATGTTTCACGTTTTCAACCGCGATCCCTCCATTTGTTTTGGACGCACCTTATTTCAAATCATGAAACGTTCCTCCCAACTGATCCTCTCTCCTCAACATCCTCCACCCGATTTTTACACGTGTCAAACGACCCTGAGTGATACGGATCCGGTGGGAATTGCTTGCCGTATTGTGGATTCTAAAGTGGAATATGTCTCGGTCATGATTTTGTCGTTCACCAAAGAATGGTTTTTGGATACCAACAACATGTCTTGCTGTTTTGTACCCACGGACCGGTATGCCATGTGCAGATTTTGGTTTCCTTTACTAAAAGACAAAACCACCTGGGAAAAATTTGGAATGGAGTGGTATCTATCCAATTTTTTGGAGAATACGGTCCATTTGATATCTGTGATTGATTGGGTGTCTGTTCAATCGTCAGAACCCTATCGACATATCCGAAATGATTTGATACAAATTTATAAAATCTTGATGGGAAATGTCAAATCAAGATGGTCCTAAAAGCACTAGTGGATGCCATCTTACAATCTCAACGGGATCCTTACAACTTGCTTCATGTACAATTGGTGCAGACTTTGAAAAAGGACATTTCTCATGATGTGACGGAGGCTTTTACGGCAAGTCAACGTTTAGTGGACCAGTATCCTGAATTGTATCGAAGTAGCTCTAGTTTTTTGGATTTTTTGTTCAAGTTGTGTCATGTTCCTTCTCCCCCTCAGTGTCAAGAGGAAAATGTACACAAGACGTGGGCCGCCAAAGAAACGGAATTGGAAAGTTTGAAAGAGACATTGAGGAAAAGGGAATCTCTTTATGACATTGAAAAAAGGGATTATGAGGCACAAATTTCGATTTGGAAAGAAAAAACACTACAATATGAAGCACAGATTAGAAGTTTGCAAGAACATTTATCCCGTTATGATGTAGAAATTAAAAATTTGCAAGATCAACTAATAAATTGTCAAAAAGAATTGCAACATTGTTTAGATGGACAAAATGAACCGGATAGAACTTTGGGTATTGGAGGTTTATTTAAACCTTGCCCTATTGAAGAACCTCCTCATCCTGCTTTGGATTATCCAGGTGCCACAGATTCAAGTTTTACCTGCCAAGCGTTGGAATTTCATCCCCAAAAGGATTTGGAGGATCAATGGAAACAGGAATTGAGATCCTTTTTGGAAGAATTCAAAAATGACATGTCTACCAATTTTACCTTAACCAAAGAACAAAATGAAAACATTTCAAAATTATTGGAAACGTTGCCTCTTCTTACACCGTCAGAGCCTTTAGTGGAATCACCAAAAGAGTGTTTAGGAGCCACTGGATCAACCTGCCAAGAGTTGGAATTCCCTTCTCAAAATGAGCGCGTAGTTGAGAAAATTGATGAATGGAAACAGGAGTTGCGGTCCTTTTTGGAAGAATTCAAAAAAGACATGTCTACCAATTTTACCTTAACCAAAGCACAAAATGAAAACATTTCAAAATTATTGGAAACATTGCCTCCCGATAAACCTTCTTCTTTAGAGCCTTTAGTGAAACCAACCGCGCTTGCAGATGAGATTAGTGAGAAATTGTTTAATACATTTGAACAATTGTTGCACCGAAAGTTGTCTCAAGAGCATTTGAATGACATGTTGCAAACATTTCAACTAAATGACCATTTTAAACATCTCAAAAACCGCATAACAAACTCAATTCATCTAGGAAAGACGCGTCAAAAAGTTTTGGCGCATGTGAATGATACAGAATACAAAGTGAAAAAAGTGATTGAATCTCTTTTTCAAAAATTATCCACCTTGTTTGGTAGTGATTTACCCTCTTTACATTTGCTGGAACGTTTAGATCTCTTGGAAGAAAAATTGTTGGAACAAAACACTCGATGCGAGTCTTCAAAAGTACAAGAGTTTGTTAGACAAAATTTTCCCAGTATTGCTTTTTCAGAAGATTGGCAAGAGTTGTTCATTAAGCGAGTAGAGTCTTCCCTAACCATAAACAATTCATTTCAAGAGCAACTAAAACGTGTTGCAAATCATTGGAGTTTTAATTATGTGGATGAAAATGATTGGTTTTATTACCATTGAGAGAAAGTTTCAACATTCACAAGGTTTAGAAAGGCAGTTGACCGAAACCAATACGAAATTAAATTCAATTTATCACATGATGGTGGAGAACCTGGACTATGACACTAAAATGGTTGCCATGAAAATCCTACCAATTTAGACCAAAGTTTCTTTCAATGGGTAAAGAATGGTGTAATGAAGTTGAAAATTGAATTGGACTTGGTTCGGGAACAATTGGTACAAGCCATTGAAGCTCCTACCAGCTACGAAGTCACTGAACTTCACGAGTTACCAGCCATATGTGGAGTTGACGTCGATCAGAATTAAAGATGGAAAGGGATCAATTGAAGCCAAGAAAGAGACCAATTGAAGCAAGAAAGGGATCAATTGAAGGAAGAAGGTACCAATTCTGGGAAAAAGGTAACCAATTGAAGGAAGAAGGGATCAATTAAAGGAAGAAAGGAATCAATTGTGGGGGAAAAATAAGCAATTGGAGGTTGAAAGGGATCAACTCTGGGAACAAAATAACCAATTGAAAATAGAAAGGGACCAATTAAAGTTTGAAAAAAATCAATTAATAGAAGAAAAGGCTCAATTTTGGAAAGAAAATGA
>BMAO01028688.1:0-18840 GCA_019973975.1 Trichonephila clavata
ACTGGGTTCGAATCCGGAGAAGGCATGGATGTTTGTGTTGTAATCCTTTCTTGTGTCTGTGTTGTATGCCTCCGTGGTATACATTGCGTGGTGCACGGGGTTTATAAATGTTAAAATATATATATATACCAATTATATTATAAAAAACATCAATTTTCTCTGCTTGTAATTAACTTTTTTATATCTTACATAAGGATAAAACTCGAAATATATAATTCATTTTCAAAGTATTATTAATCACAGTAAATGGATTATTAAAAAATTATATTACAATCTCTTTTTATTAGTAATTAGGTTTCTCATTTACTAAGCTCAAATATATATTTCTTCTGCAAAATTAAATCCACTAAAAATTTTGATTTAGGAAAAAAAAACCACTAAAAAAACAGATTTTTATTAGTACAGTGAAAATTAAATACTTAAGGGAATTTCACTATTATACTCAAGACATGGAAGAAAAATCTGCCTGAAAATCTCTCAAATGGAGAAAAATCTTTTGTTTCAATGAAACACTAGGGCATAGAAAAATGCTATAACGCCAAACCAGGCAACCCAGAATGATGACATCATTGCACATCTACCAATGACAAGCAACCTCTTTTTCTTTGACCGTGCCGAAGAGGAACACCCAAGTCGTGAGTAACTCAAAAAGTGCTCTGTATTTAACGTCATGCATGTTTACTTAGCATAACCTTACTTGGCGTTTTTTAAAGAAAGAACAGCCAACGGTTTAATTTAGAGACAAGTTGAGGTGTACAAATACTAGTTTGTAAAGAGCAAATAAAACATTCTTGTAATATGGTACAAGTTCTATGGTAAAGCTTTCTATAGGGGCGCTGAAGTCGTTGGAACCCTCTCTTTTTCCGGTTTCAGAAAAAACCTTGTTTTCTATACGTTCGCAAGCGGAAGCAGTTTTGATTTTGCTTAGATTTCGCTAGAATTTTTTTTTAATAATTTAAAATGAGCAATCCAAAGAACAGCAAACTTGGAACTGTCTGTTCCGCAATTGGAAGTAGCATGAGAAGCGGTACAAATTTGCTATCTACTGTTGAAATGTACTGCTTTCATACAAATCCATCCAGAAGACAGGAATGGGAGGCTGCTTTGCTGCGAAAAAATTGGGAAGAAAATCCTAAATCTGATATTTGTAATAAGCATTTCTTTACAGGTTAGTATTTAAATGATACTATTCTAATTTTGTTGCTCTTTATCAAAACGATCTCATGTATTTTGTTACAAACATTGCTCGAGTCTTGTTTATGGTAACTTTGGCAATAATTTTGGCGACCGTTTTCATAACAATAATCTTTTGTAGTTTTCGACTGATTTTATTTATATTATTTACACAATCACTTTTTTTTTAATTTTTTAGCATATGTTAATTCATAAAATAAACTTTTGTTGTTATTTTACACGAATATTTATTATCTGAATTCATTGTTTTTTGTATTTCAAAGTGTAATTACATAGCGTAGAAACAGAATTATCCGACACACTGTTTTGTGAAATAATTAAATTTTAAGTGTAAACATTTAATCTGCTGTGCTAAAAATAGTGTACATGTTTTACTTCGTTTTATGATTCAGATGATTTGTACATTGAAAGTAAAATTTCAACTAAGCCTTTTTTTCTAAACCAGATGTGGCCAACTCTTTTGGGAAGAGTGCCATTAGTGATTTTTTAGCTAATCTAATTAGTGAAAATTCAAATAATGTAATAATGTTCTAGCGTAGTATAGGGAGGGGCCTATGGATTTGGCGATTTTATATAGATATTATGGTGAGATAATAAATTCATTCTGGCTTCCGGACATCTATCACTAAGTGCAGTAGCTTGGTGATCGATTTTGGTCGGCAAAAAAAAACTGAAATCGACAAGGGCTATACTACACTTTAATCATGTAATAATTATGACAAAAGTACAAGCTTAAGTTTTATTGCTAATAAACTTTTTGCAGGTTCATACAATCAGTTAGGTTATATAGGTATAAAATAAATATGAGTAGCTTTTGAAATATATAATTCTAGATATTTATTAAGCCATCAGTACTCTTTTAATGCACCTTTTAATTTGTAGTTTTCTTACCATCTCATCTATATTAGAATTAATTATCGAAGATGCTAACAAAATTAGGTGTGTATCAGTTAATTTTGAGCTGTATTTCGATTGTATTATGTTCATAACAGAAAACACTGTTTCTCAAACATGTTGATCCAAACTTGCAACATTATCTGACAGCCAAATAGTAAAAATTTGAGAATAGTTCCTGCAGTAATATGAAATGTGTTATTCTTTTTTCCAAAATGGAAACAACACAATCAAAAGTTTGTTCACAAAAAAAAAAAAGATATGTTATCATTTAGGGTAAGAAAAGTACAATATCTTTTTTGTGTATCCCATAATATTGATAAGAAAAACAAAATCCCAGAGTCAATCTACACATTCTTGAGTAAAAAATACGCACTGGCAGTTCATTGTTTTCTTCCAGATATAGCCCTCAAATTCCCAAATCCCACGAGTGTGTTTCCTTTTGAAAGCCAGTACACAAAACAATGGAGTATTTTTTACACTATAATTTTCTATTGTAATTAAGTGTGCTTTAAATAAATTTTGATGTGTTATTTGTCTGAAACAACTGCATTTCAATAAAACTTTAAAAAAAAATTGTTATTTATTATCTTTTCAAATGCTTTAATTTTTCAATTAACCTTCTTGTGCCATGGTCACAAATCAGCCATGGCACGTGTGCCTTAGATTGCTGTTTTTTTTTCTATCTTGTATATATCCAACTGTAATTAATATTAATCGCATAAATTAAGCAATGTTCATTTCTATAACAATTAGTTCATTTCTAAAACTTTTTAAATGCAAATTACCTAAAGAATTAATGATGGTCAGAAATTAAAATGCTTTGTAGGGAAACCTTCTAGTGATGCTGAACATCCTGATTATGTGCCTTCAATATTTGCCGGTGTTGAGGATAAAGGTTCTTCGAGTTCCATGAACCGATATAACAGGCACTTAAAACGTAGGAAAGTGCAGAATGCTCCCTAATCTGGTATGTTCAAATTTTGTTAGTATCGTAAAGTAATCTATGGTGAAAAGAGGCAACATTTCTTGATACTATATTAATTTATTGCAGTGCTTGCCGCACATTGGCTTAGTCTGTGTACATCTCTCACGTCTGCCAGGCCAGATTCTCAAAACTATTCTAAGGGGTTGCCATATTCTGTACGGGACCCATGGTCGGGTTTACCACAAATTCTAGTAACTCTATTAATATGCATATTTATCTAGCTGATTTGATTCAAGCATATTTGTTAATTTGAAGATTATCAATCAATTAGTTCAACTTATTCAAAATTTAAATTGTATTCTAAACTTTTTGGCTGATCAATATTTATTAATTTATAAATTTTATTTTTAAGAAATAATTTTTCTTTCATGAATTTTCCCCAGAAATTGAGAATCAAGCCCCAATATTGAAGCTGGATACCAAAGACAAAGGTTGCTCAACTAACATGACCCTTCTGGAAATAAGTGAAATGGAGCAAAAGCTCCATGCACTAGAGATGCATTTAAAATGGAAGTTTAAACATTCACAAAATGATATTTTTACTAATGCAAAAGCTTTTAATTTTATACTAAGCTTCAAAATTGTTTGTAGAATTTATGTTAAGTATGACACAATGGATGTGCACTTGCATTCAAAATTCTGGAGGTTACACCGGATATTAATGTAACAACATTTCACATTTGAAATGCATTTTCTTGAGCTTAAATTAACATGTGATCTTGAAAATTTAATCAATTAAACATGTTAACTAGACAATTGTATTGTCTAAATTTAATTACTCTTCAATAATTATTTCTTGTCATTGGGATTTCCCCCCCGTCAGTGTATATATATTGCAGTGATCTTCAAACTTTTTGACTCATGGGGATCTCTGCTGAGAAGTATTTTCCACTTAAATCAGCGTTTCTCAAACAGGGGAGTGCGCTCCCCTAGGGGGGTGCGATAACCCTGCATGTGGAAAACCTGCAAGTTTAACCCTGCATGTGCAAGCATGTGGACAATAAAAGGTTTAAAAAATTAATTTACTGGAATGAAGAAAAACACGAAATACTCTCTGACAAAAAAAAATATACATTTACACTGATATAATTTATATATATCATCTGGCGATATCACTTTCCACTTCCAAACGCTCCTTAGCTCTATCTCTGATCCTATAACCAAATTTTAAAAAAACGCTTTGTTTGATCTGCTGTAATCTCACGATGACATATTTTCTGACTACGCTTTCGTTTTAAGCCTAAAATATACTACTCTTTCAGAGATAAAACCCAGACCCAGAGAAAAATTATTGGAAAGTAAAAAATTCATCATGTTATTACTAGTATTATTGGAATGAGCTGTAGAAAGAAAAGAGGAAGACTTAATTCACTTTTCACCAAAGAGGCAGAATATATTTGCTAATCAAAAGTTTGACCTTCGATCTGAACTCTCTCTGGTATGGTTCCTTCGCTTTTTCTCTTAGGGAAGTTGTAAATAATATATTTCTGTTGCACTTTTTTTCAATGTGAAAAAATTTTCATGATTTTTGAAAAACCTCGATTGCATTATGAAGAATTATTTGCCAAGGTATATTTTATGACTATTCTGAAACATATAAATCGTAATGAAAAACATTTTACACAATTCTTTTTTAGAACTAACAGTCATATTTTTATATTGAAAAAAATACACATTTAGCCCGGGAGCGGTCGCGTGAGGCACAGAGTCACCCCAGGCTTATGAAATCGTTAATTCTGGGAAAACTGTTTATTTATTACCAATGGCTTCTTGACAGTATCCTCCTATATGACGATCTTAATGGGAACTAAAATGCATTTGTCACATATCCCCTTCTTTTTTGGGAGTGGTAAATTTTTTTTACTTTATAAAGGTATTTGTTTTAACCGAGTTCCCCGCGCGACCACTTTTGTTCCAAAATATTTTCTATGAACATGCTACGTTTTTCCCCTATGAACAACTTGGAGATTTTGATTGCTGTGTTGTACGACTTATTATTGTTTATAAATGTAAATGAGCAGAATAGAAAAAAAAAAGAAATGGGCAAACTGTGATCTCTATTGATGGAAGTTGAAATTGATCAAGCAAGGGAAAAACCTGTTGAAATAATGTATAATAGTCGTGATAGCGAAAGTAAATTTGAGAAAAGCGATAAAAAGAAAAGAAAATTTTCAATTACTGCAAAAAGAACTCCATCAAGAAAAATATGAAGCCATACGTATACCGCAAGACACACTTCACCCTGTCATAAAGACACAAGCAAGGAAAGGTTCAACAGCATATTTGTCGATCAGCAAAGGATAGCAGAACTGCAATTACGTGAACAAAATATGACAGTTTTGCTTACAAATAACATTCCTGAAATGTCAGCGAAAAGTGTCTGTGATTTGTGTCCTTTATTAAAATCACGCACATTTGAAACATTTTAGTTCAGTTTTATTAGATTTTTTTCTCAAATTATCAAAGAAAGATTGAAAAGTCCTTCAAAGTAGGTTAGTATATTTTTCTTAGTTAAATTATTTACTGGAATTGTGACTTCTATCGCGTACAATAAAAATAATCATAAGAAAAGCATTGATATGACTCAGTCACCCCGAGCGACCTTTACCTTTAGTATCGAGTGCGCGCTTGCTACCAGGCTGAAACATTTTTAAGGTAACTAACTGGGACGTCTGCGACAAGGAAAAAGGAACTTTTTTTGAACCAACATTTAAATGGTTCTCACTCAAATTAAAAGCAACGGAAGAAAAAAATTTTTTCGTTGATTTTTCTGTATATTTATGTACTTGTTAATGTAAAAAAATTCCATTTTTTAAATTACAAATCAATTTGTGTGTGTGTGTGAGCAAAAATTATTCAATATCTATTTTTTTATTTTCAAGGCATGTTCTTACGTTTAACTACAGTTTGCAAAAAATCCACTGCATATATAGTTGTAAAAGGTTTCAGAATTTTTGCAAACATAACAATCCATTAAATGAATGAAATGAAATTTAAAAAAAATTTTAATCTAGTGGCTTAAATTTCTTTTAAATTTTATGCAGAAATTGTGCTACATCTAAAATGTGTGAATGTTTATTTAAAACAAAATTCATTCACTTTGTTGAAAGTTTGTGTTTCTTATAGTATACAAAATATCAGCACTATAACTAAAACAGATTTTGAGAAAAGTGTACCGGAATCACCAAAAAATGCATTTTTAGAAAAATGCAAATAAAGATATTTTCATGTATGATTTGTTAAATGATATTGATTATCTTACATCTTTTCTCAGTTTTTAAATTGTAAGTTTAAAATTCTAGATTATTTAAAAGTCTTTTTAATTACTCTTTCTCTACTTCACCAACACGTGTTTTCAACGATTCCCGCCTTCTTCGATTTAAAATACCAAAGTTTTATGTCTATAAGTTTTTGTATTTTTTATCACTTTGAGCTAAAACATTTTCAACATCATCATTACAGGATATTACAGAATTCCAGACACATATTTTTATTATTTTCAAATTCACAAAGAAAATGACTTTGAAGAATTTAAGAAGATAATTTGATGTCTAATTTAAATGGAACTCTGTTTTTAAAAATTGTAACAAAACAATCTCTGTTTTTGTATTCGTACATATGAATATTTATTTATTTTAAAGTAAAACCAACAGTAAAAAACATATAGAGTTATTCATTAGCATTCAAATGTTAACGATAAGCAGTTAGGAATAACGAAATATCTATTTTACAAGCTCTAGATTTAATTTAGAATAAACCGCAAGATCTACTTTGTACTAAATCCACTTGATTTATAATTTAAAAACTACACTGAGTATTTATAAATGCAAAACTAGACATAATTAACATTTCAAAAAACAAAGTTTTATTTAGAAAAATTTTAACTTGTTATTTAAATTTCCCTTAATTTTTGAGCGAAAAATGTAGAATTTTCAATAAATTTGAACATATAATATAAAAAAAGTACATTCTTTGTATCGAAAATTAGTTTTTACTATACGGATTAAATACAACACGGAATTTGAAGAAAGTGTACCTGAATCACAGTTACATTTAATTTGTTTTCAATTTAAAGTTCAGTTTTCTAGCGTTCTGTTTATCGAATTCTCATAAATAATACATCTATAGATGCTGCAATGTGCCCTCTATTTTGTAAAAGTAAAATAAAAAAAATGCAAAATTTGAAGCACTTTCACGTTTTAGTACTTTAAGTCTTTCTAGTTGTAAATATTAAAAATAATACAAATATTCTCCATCTGAATTTTACATTCTTTTTCATTATTTAAGTTTAATTCTAAATGCTAATTCTGTAAGGCTTAAAGTTACAATTCGCTTAAAACTATTTATAATATGAGCATTCATTTAAAAAAATCCTTTAAAGTTTTTGTATACATTATCGTGCACTTGGGTTTACTCTCCTTACAATTCAGCTATTATATCAAGAATAATGTTCTTTTTTACAAAAATAAAATCGTGCGAATAGCGAGTATTTCAGCCAGTATACTTATAAATGTATCAGTAGTGCAGAATGTATTTTATAACTAATTTATTAATACTAAATTAAGAACAAATTTAATAATTTTTAGTGACTTCCATGGGCTTGTCCTGTAGAACAAAGTTTTTCAAACGATGGCTTAATATTAGAAGTTGACACTCTGAGTTCTTTTTCTATATTTAATTGAGATCTATATTTTGTCTTCAAAGCAGCCACCCCAGAAAATCCGGTTTCACAAAGGTAGGATGTTGAAAATGGTAATAGTATACGAAATGCTTTTGTTTTCAGTGCAGAAATTTCATCATCCACTTCTGCCCAAAATTGAAAGGGAGATTTATTACAAAATTTTTCCTTTAAATTTTGCCACTGGATGTGAAATCTATGAAGATTTCTTCTTCGGCAGTTGAGAGCCCTTGTGCGGTATTCTGAAATGGATCTCTAACCCACTCGTAACTTGCTATCAAGTTGTGCTCAGCAAAAACATATTTTTTAAAAATTCTTTGCCAACATGGCTAAATGATATTCAATAGTTTTAAAAACAACTTCCACATGTTGTTCTTCAGCTTTGTAAGTTTTAACACATTCATTCACATTTTCAAGCATTTCTAGGTTTTTTTTGCTTTAAATTTCGGCTCTATAACTTTAATTTTCTACAAAAAGCATTAATTTTATCACTCGTGTCAGACATATGTACATTTGATCCTTGAAGTTTAAGATTCAAGATATTTAATTTCTCGAATATATCGAACAAGTAGCTCAACTTCATCACACATAAACCATCTCGAAATTTCTCAGCTTCCGGTAGGTTTTCCTCTTCTAGAAAAATGGCAATTTCATTTCTAAATTCATAAACACGTTGCAAAATTTCCCCACGTGATAACCATTTTGCCTCGAAATGAAAAAGCAACGATGAGTGTACTGCACCCATGTCTTTTCAAAGTCTAGCGAAGATTCTTGATTTTAGGAGTCTCCTTTTCATGTAATTTACCACAGTTACAACTGTCGTTAGCACAATATTCAGACCAGGACTCATTTCTGTGGATGCCAGAGCTTCTCTCTCTGTGTATCATGTAATGTGTCCAGATGCACATTGGAGATTTTTGTTTCACAAGTGCTTGTATACTTTGAAATCTTCCAGACATTGTACGAGCACCATCAGTACATATTCCAACACAATGTTTCCATTCTATGTTTGCCTCGTTTATAAAATTATTTAAAATATCAAATAATGCTATTGCTGTTGCATTGAGTTTTATTGGTTCACAAAAAAGTAGTTTTTCTACTGCTGACATATCCCAAAAACGAACATAAGCAATGAAATGAGCATCTTTATTGCTATCTGTTGCCTCGTCCAGCTGAACTGAACAGCTATATCATCAATTCGACGGGCAATAGTATCATTTGACAGAGGTATGGACTGCAACTCTTTGACAAAATTATCTCCAAACATAGTTTCTACGATATCATTTGCTGCAGGCAAAATAAGCTCTTCGCCAATAGTGTGAGGTTTTTTACATCTGGCTATTTGGTATGCTACTTTGAGAGAAGTCAGTAAAGCTTTTTCATTCACTGACAAAGTTTTTTTAAAAAATGTTTTTGATATGATTTTAACTTTAGTTCAAAAAAGTCTCGAAGTTTGTCAATGTACTCACCATGAAGCGTTTCCAAATGTCTTTTAAGTTTGTTAGGTTTCATACTGTCGGCTGCCAATATTTTTGAGCAAATGACACACAGGGGCTTTTCTTCTCCATTTACTTCAGTAGTGGTAAATCCTAAATTTATGTATTCTTGAGAATACTTCCTTGATTTAATTTTCGGAACTATGCTTGTCTGTGCACTTGTTGATGCTTCATTATCGTCGAATGTTCGCTTACGACTTAAAAATTTTATCCATGATTTTGTTATAATCTACTACTGTAAATACTTAACACCGTGAATTATACAACTAACGCGCAAATTACAAAACATGCATTCAAGATAGATTTGGTAGCAAAAGAAGTATCAACTAGAACAAAGCTGATTGAAATTGTACGAGATACAGCATTTTTATATGTTACGCGCAGAAGTCCGAGATGCTGTCCAGACTGACTTAGACGTTTGCAAGAATGCCAATTGTGATGGATATGATACAGAGCAACATAGAACAGACTATTTTTCTAATAACATTTGTACTTTTAGAAATATATATTTTTTTTGATGATTGGAGGAAATAAATCTCTCTCTCCATAAAATAAATATGATTTCGCAATCTGTTCCAATTTAAAAATTACAGAAAGGAAAAATAACATCTAATAATCCTATTGCTTAAAATAAAAATTACTCAAAAGTACTTATACAATAATTTAATACTTATTTTGTTAAATTGTACGGTTTATAATTAAGATCGTATTGTATTTTAGCACCAAAGTGCATAAATATTACATTAAATATATTATTATACAAGGAGGGCGCGATAAAAATTATGATTAAAAGTTTGGTCGTCATTGGTGAAAGTTTGAGAAGCCCTGACTTAAATAGATTATTGTTATTGGTATTAAAATTTTTATAGCTGTGTGATAAATCTTGTGCATTCTGCATGAATTTACAACCCAAAATTAAAAAAGTTGTTCTTGCTTAAATTTGGATTTTAATATAAAATCTGTTGATGAGTCAATAAGTTGTTTTTTCTCATTTGTCGTTCTCAGATAGCCAATGACAGAAAGTTGTGAAAATTGGAAAAATCTCTTGAATAATTTTCCCAGTAGACATGGCTTGCAAAATCAAGACGTATTCGTCAACAATTAAAACGCCCTGTATAATTTAGAAATTCAGGACTGAAAGTTAAAATTTGTTGTCGTTGTAAATATCAGAGTTCTCATATTCTTGAATAATGTTATTTTGAATGTTGATTAATGTTAATTTTATTTGAAAATGTTTCACAGAGGCGTGGGTGGTGTGGGCTACTGCCCACGGCCTCGCAGTACATACGGCCTCGCGCCTCAAAGCCACACACACACACACAAAACAAATTAAACGAAAAGTAAGCAACAGCCACAAGTACACACTACAGGGTTTTTTATAATTAATTAATTAGAAAATTCTCAACTATATCTCTTTTTCACCATAAGATAGAGAAAAATTGATATATCGGCTTTTCTTAAAAAAGATATTCTATTTATCGGTGCATGAAAACATATGAATAAATAATTCGTGAAAATATTGTTTTCCATTTTCTTTTATTAAAAAATTCTCAACTTTGTCGTTTCCGCTTATTCATTCATATTTAGTCTGGCAACATTAGCTGGAGTTAAGCTGCTATCGCGCGGAGAGTCCCCAGTGAGAGACGGGGCATAGTTCAGGACTTCCCATCATTAGAAAGCCAATTAAAGCATCAAATGCAGATACAGTCTCGCTTCATATTTCTTATCATATTATAAATATTAAAAGTATTTGATGTGTGAATAAATAATAGTGGTACTGGGCATTTTTCATAATTTATCAATCATGTCAAACTTAGGCACTAAGAGAGATAAAGATAAAGGGAGAAAATGGAAATCAGGTGCAGCAAAAAGGGAAAAAAGCGGAAAGAGCTGTATCCAACCAGGTCTTAAGTTCAGGCATGATGAAATTTCTCTATCAGACTGAATTTGGCAGTACAGAATCAAATTGATCAGTTCCTTTGACTTCTCAACAACATTTATCCGTATTTTGAATTTGGAAGTTACTACAAATGCACCGACTATTGATACCGAACGACGAAAATTGAAAAGAGAAATAGGTTCAAAAGTCTGCCAATCATAGCCTGACGTTGTGAATTCTGTGTTTATGTTGAGTAACATAAGTTACAATCAAGAAGAGATTGAGATTAGTTCTTCACCTGTGAACAGAGATGCCAGTGACGTTGTGAAACAAGCATTTTCCAGTTTTGACCCGGGATTGAGTACGTTTTCTATGACAGATGCTCACCGGTCTTGATATCGTTCAAAGTGGTTCCACACAGCAGTTAAATAACAGTGATGAATATTATCCTAAAGATGATGATCATAGACACTTTTCCAATTTTCATTTCTCAAGAAAACTAAATAATGGGGAAAATCAACGTCGTCGCTGGTTGGTTTATTCAAGTTCTAAAAATAAATTTTTTTGTTTTCCATGGAGACTATTTGGCAATTCACAAACTCAAATGGTACAGGAAGAGTGCTGTGATGGGAAACACTTAAGTAGTATTTTCCACAGACATGGGAATACTAAAGAACATATGGCCTGTATGTTTCAATAGTTAACATTGAAGAAGGGAATAAAAAAATGTTCAGAAAAACATTAGACTGAGAAAACGAAAGGCAAATTCTTGAATCTCAAAAACATTGGTACATTTTGTGTGTTTGAGAGATTAATTGATATTACATATATAGAGAAATTTTTTAGCCTCTAATAATCTGGCGTTTATAGGTCACAGACAATCTGTCAAAACATACGAATACACTAAGAATTTTGGAAACTTCATAGACATATTTAAATTGATATCTAAATATGATCCTACGTTACGGGAACACATAAATCGCATTAATAATAAACAACGTGCTAACCATTATCAAAGTCACGATATTCAAAATGAATTGATCACAATCATGTCAAATACAATTACCAGTGAAGAGAATGATAGGATAAAAGAGGCAAAATATTAATCTTTTTTACTCGAATGCACTTGAGACTGTAATAGAATTTAACAAATGTCTTAAAATATTGTAGTACATCAACTGGAAATATAGAAGAAGATTTTATCTGATTTTTTGCCGTCACTGAAAGGACTGGAGAATATTTGATCAATGTAAAGATATTCAGAACTGTCGTGGGCAAGGATACGACAATGGTGCAAATATGGTAGGCATAAATGGTGGAGTTAAAACTCGAATAGTAAATATAAATCCCAGGCATTTTTCACATCTTGCGGCTGTCATTGGTGGAATCTGTTATTGGTAAACTCAGCTAATTCGTCAGTAGCAACAATAACATTTTTTGGTTTTATTCAGAAGATTTTTTTTGCTATTTTCAAGTTTCAGCAAACACTGGAGAATTATCAAAGATAAATTAAAGCTTACTATCAAGCCTTTAATAAACACAAGGAGGGAAAGCAGAATCAAGGCGGTGAAGGCCGCATTATTATAATTTGATGATGTTGTTGAATGCATAGAAAACTTAAAAAACAAAAAGGAACAATCCGACACAATTATTGATTACGATTCCGTTTTAAATGAAATTTCTAGTTTGGAATTTATCGTATCATTACATGTATGATATGAGTTATTAACGCTTGTCAATACCATAAGCAAATCATGGTATTGTACAAGCTCAATTTATGCATTATTTTTGAACATTTACGCACATTTTGTAGCTGGATCAAAGAGTATCCACAAACTGGATTCGCAAGATGCTTGTCTGACACTCGTTAGTTTATTCAGTAAAGCAATTATGATTTGCCAAATATTTTAAAAATAAAAGGGTAACCAAAAAGAAAAAGAATGTTTGATTATGAAGGCGGCGACAACGAACGTATAGAGTCTGTCAAAAGCCGGTATGAAACAGACTTACAGACTTTTTTTATACCATAATTGATTCTGTGATAAGAAATATGGGTTCAAGATTTATATCTTTAAATCATTTTGAAAATTTTGTTTTTCTCTATGACTTAAACAAGTTTAAAATATTCCAAAAGAGCAAATACTGAAAGTCTCTCAAGAATTACGTACAATCCTGCAAGTAGGCGAGAGCAGTTGATTACGAATTATACGAAGAATTCAAAATATGATCCCAAATTCACCCAATATCATTACAGACGTGAAACATTTGTTCCAATATGTCATAGAGAACAATCTGAAAGAAATTTTCTTAAATATTTTTTCATTGTCTTTCGAATTTTGTTAGCAATACCTGTAAGTATACCGCTTTTTCTGAGACGAGCTTTACAAAATCAAAATTGATAAAAAAAAATTTACGAATTTCAATGGGTTAGGAATGAATGACTTTCACCTTTGGCAGTTTTATCTATTGAAGCATATACAGCATCTAAGATAAATTACGAACCAATCATTAAGGATTTCAGCAAAACTAAAAGTAGAAAATTTCCGTTTCTTTAATTTTTCCTTTTTTTTCATTATTGTTTAATGTGCCAAAGAAATATGGTTAAAAATTTTGGATTTTCTTCATGAATAAAAATTAGTTTTTTATTTTAGTAACCCTTTTTTACGCTACCAGAGGGCCTCGTGAAATGTATCTTGCCCACATTAAGTTCGGGTCTCGCGCCGCCACTGATGTTTCATAATGTGTATTTGCTTAGATTTTCAAATATAGTTTTAATATTTTATTCTTAATAGTTGCTGTAGCTAGAATTCTTGAAAACTGTGTATTGAACTTATTTAAATTTTCTCAATGTGTGTATTGTTATAGGAACATTTCTAAAGTTATTGGCCTAATTCATTATTTGCCATGTGTTACTCAGTTAATTCTTGTTTACTGCCAGTTACTTATTGATAATGTACTATTTTCTTTACGGATGTTTAAATTTTATAAAATAAACCATTTTTTAAAAAAAAACTTCATGTTATTTTCTTATTTAAATGCATCTTGAAATTTGCTAGCAGCATTTTAAACATGAAAAGTAATAAATATTTTTAAAAATATTATTGCATAAAATAGTTATTTAAATCTAAATTGAAAATTCCATCTCACATGTAAACCAAATAAAATAATGAATATCATACTAATCTATATATCCGTCTAATAGTAATACTCTGAAATATATTTTCACAAACAGCAAACATTAGAAAATAACAGCTAGTGAACATAGAAAATATTGTTTAATATGAAAGTATTTTTTCCTTTACAAGTGTATATATATATTATGATTGATAACAATGTTACCATAAGTTCTTAAATTAATTCTCTTGTAGGCAACTTTGAATTTAAATTAAATTTTTCATTTCAATAAACATACATTATTTTGTAAGTTTTTCTTGTTTTTTATGACGATTCCAACATATTAAAAGTAAAGGCAATAATATTTATTCTATAATGTAGTAATGATTCCAAACCATTAAAAAATAGGCAAATTAAGAAAATTTGTTTTGTTTTGCATTATAATTTATAAAAAAAATTTTGCACTATAATTTATAGTAATTATTACACAATATTAAGGGAAAATATCACATAAGAAAAGGCGTAATAGTTTTTAGAAATTCAATTTAATTATCCTTTGTCTTAAATGTATTTTTTACTTATTGAATTACATATAAATTTCAAAAATAGTATGATTTATATGAATATTATACTGTTTTAAAATATAATTTAAATTTATAGAAAAATCTTTAAAAAATTACATAATATTAAGGTTAGTTAACATGAAAGTTTTTGAAAAATTATTAAAAGATTTATCCTTTGATGAAAATGAATTTTATTTTTACAACACAATGAATTGCATATAAGACACATAAGAAGTTTATTAAAATATATAATTCATACAATACATGAAGTTGAAACATTGTTCAAAGATAGTGGCATTTTCAAACATGCTAAGTAAAAAATATTTTTAAAAATATATATGTAAACCAAACGATTGTTTCCATACAATGTAAAATAAAATAATGAACAATGCTAAAAACCTGGATATCCTAATAATATTAAAATATATCTTCAAGAACAGCAAAAATTGACATTTTATTTGAAAATAGAAAAAAAAAACATTTGTTATTTTCTAATAATTACAAAATACAGAAATTAATTTTTTAGAATTTCTGGCAAAACATATGTTTGGAAAAAGCGACCAAGAAGTGGTTTTTGCTAATTCAAGTAATTTTCATCAAATTCAATAATCTGACAATGGAAATCTTTGTCAGTAGAATGTTACAAAATAACATCTACTTAATTTCCATGCATCCATTTGTCCTTGAATTTGATCAAAATATATATGATTTCTTTTTAAATAAAGTCTGTGATCTAAAAAGAAATTTTTCCTTTGAATTTGCTCTACTACTAGCTACTTACTCCACCACACCTTTTCCTCTAGCTGGGTATTTTATTTCTAGAAGAGCTGTTTCTCAACAATCACACATAACAAGCCCATCTGGAGTTGCCCCAAGAAAGACATTCTCCTTATGTACAAGAAGACCACACGGGAAGAGCATCCCATTTATATGTTGATCTGAGAGATACGATAAGAATTGCTGTTTTGCTACAGCTTCTTGATTTTTTCCCCCAGTAATGGCAGCATTTGAAAAACTCTTGCCAAAAAGATTTGATCCACCAAACCTTTTTGCCCAGTTTTGCAATGTAAATTCTTTCCTTAAAAGGAAGAAGTTACTCTTCCCTTTCTTTGGTGATTCCACATTGCACTGGATGCTTGGTCTCTTGTAGACAATTCGATAGTCCGGATTGTTTCATGCGATAATGAATCATCCAGTAACATCGAATGAGCATCGGCAGCCCTGATATATTTTAAAATTCCAGAGAATTCTGTTCTAATCATCTTACACTATTAAAATTCGAAGGTAAACAAACGTATCTATCTATCTATCTATGTGCGTCTATCTTCTCACGAACCACACCAAGCAGAAAGTCGCGGAAGGTACCAAAAGATCGGGAATTTTCCGGGGAAGCCGTATTGCCTATTTATATTACGACATTGTAATTAGTTAAAAAGATATTAATTAAAAACCTTAAAACGCCTAATTGTTTTACTCCTGCCGGTTGTTTACTTGGCAGAACTTCCGTTCCGTTTCGGTCGAGCGGTGATTCGACGTTTTCCCCCATATTAAAATTGTCATCCAATTTTCGGTGTTGAAATCAGACAAAAAATAATTACAGAATCAGAAAGATCATTTATTTCGCCACGATACGGTTTTTTTTTGTTGTTTTTTTTTTGTAAAATAACAATATTTTCTATTTTTTACGAATTTTTTTAAATAGTGTTAAAACTAATGCGTTTTTATGAAAATTATTTCTAAATCGTTGGGTATGAATTACTTTTCATGTTATTAAATCGATATTCTACACTAATTAACTTCAAGCCTTTCTCTTTTAGATCCATTCATTTAAAAAATAAAATTCCCAAAACTTTTTTCTTAACATTTTTTAAAAGGTAGTCCCAATTTTTACTTCACATTGAATAACTTCGTCATTTATGAAGGTAATCTCACAAAACATTTTTTCCTTGAGTAAAGCAATATTATCCGTAACATATACGAAGATTGAAAAAATTACTTCAAAAGTACGGATTTTAAAAAACATTTTGTGATTTTCGTAAACTGCTGTTTTTCTGAAAATAACTTAAAAAATAATTTTTGTACATTTTTTATTTCAAAGTACGTTATTTTTGCAAAAAGTTTGTGAAGTTTGAGAGCATTAACTTAAAAATTATGCCCTAAAAATGAAGGTAATGATTTTTAAAATAATTAATAATACGCGATTTTACATTTAGCCAAACATTGGCGTCGAAAATTAGCTTTGCGCCAAAGACATTTGAAATGTTTCGCCGTCGGCCGCATCTAACTCAAGGGTTACACTAAAAAAATTCTGCCTTAAACAGGGGGAAATCAGTAACTTTGGCGAGTAAAAAAAAAAATGCGAGTGAAAAAGTTATTTTTTCGTCAATTTTTCTTTATATAATTTTCAAAATTACATAACTGTATATGTCAGATTAAGATGATAAAATGCATTTCCGAGATTCATTTAAAATATTTATCAGAATCGAAATTTTTGTTCTCTTTCATAAAACTTATAGTTTACTTTAAAATAATGCCTAATGTATATTTCTTTTTTTGACATATAATTCCGTAATAAAAACAAACAAATTGCCCATTTCGAATTTTTTTTTTGGAAATAGTCAGTTAAATAGGCATAAATTCCTTAGAAAAAAAAAGCTATGTTCATATTATATATTTTTTATTATTAATTGCTTTTTATTAAAATATCAAAAAAAATTTTGCAATACATTTAAATGTAATCGTGAATCGAAATTATTCAATCGTTATGTGTGAATATCCCCTCTTCAATAAAAAATTACTTTCAATTTTTACTTTCCATTTATCATTAATGCCTATTTTCACTTTTTGCTACTTGTTTTTATGGCGCAGTTGGTTGCACGCTCGATATTGTGTTGCGGAGTGATATCGTGTAGCTCCGAGTTCAACGAATTTCGATTTTTTCATTTCTGCTAATTTTTCCCACGTAAATTAATTTTACTGATAAATATTTATTTTAACATGTGATCCTCTGTTATTTTTATGTACCTTTCATTTTTTTTTTTTTTTTTTTGCCTTCAAAAGGGTTTTTTTCTGATTTTTAATTTTTTTTGTGGAAATAGTCAGTTAAATAGACATAAATTCCTTAGGGGGAAAAAAGCTATGTTCATATTATACATTCTTTATTATTAATTGCTTTTTTTTTAAATATCAAAAATCAATAAATATTTTGCAATACATTTAAATGTAATCGCGAATCGAAATTGTTCAATCGTTATGATATTTTTTCCTGAATATTAATAATAAACAAAACATAATTAACGAGTTTTTTTAATAAATTAGCTGCATATGTTATCTTAAAAAAACATAATAAACCTGATAATGTTTAATTCTTTTTTAAAAAACAAGCATTATAAAGAAGAAATTTTTATGTCAATACCTACTTAGGTCAAAATTTTTTTTTTTTTTTAATTACTTTTTTATTATAAAGTTACGATTAATATAAACACAGTCCTCGCGCTTTACTCTGGAAACTTCCTTAAATATAATATTTAATTCTCTGGCTAATGGTTCCACATGCATTAATTTTTTTTTAAAAAAAAGGTAGTTTTAAATGTCAAAAAATAAAATAAATGGTTAAATAGTTACAATTAATAAAAATATGTATGACAGAATCACAATATTAAGTGACAAAATAGAAAGTGATTTTCCTTTCTATGATTGGTGTTGGACTATTTTGTTTGTAACTGTGTTATTTAGTATACAATTAAGTTTAAATCTTGCAATAAAATAGTATAGTTAAAAAAAAAGTCACTTTTCAGAAATTATGCCATCCCAGGTGGGATTCGAACTCATGAACTTTTGGACTAGAAGTCCATTGCGCTACAGAGACCAACGAACGATTTTGCTTTTTATATATGCTGTTGGACTATAATTTTTGTTTGTTAACATTTTAAAATTTAATTAATGAATTTACATTTTAAAAAGTTGTATTAACATCAAATGTCGCCCACTAGAAGTTGAAAAAAAATAAAAGCAATGTTTATGCATTATATGCT
>BMAO01028689.1:0-15265 GCA_019973975.1 Trichonephila clavata
TTATCCATTTTCTCCGCTATTTTCAAAAAGCTAGTAAGGGGCCGTCTCCAAAGTGAAATTAGTTGGAACTCTGCTAGGAAACTTTCACTCTTGCACGTCACTTTATGTAAATCGTTTTTAAATTTAAAAGCATATGTTAATAATACAATATTGAGAACTTAAGAAATAATTTATTCTGTGTACGTGTAAAGCATAGAAAAAATAAAATATTTTAGACGAAGAAAACATTTCAAAAGCAGTTCCAAAAATAGACTTATATGCTATGACTTCAGTCTGATTTGCTGCGTTTTTTGCTGATCATGACGAATGTTAAAAATCTGTTGTGTAGTCGCTTGCAATTGCATACAGTCGTATCTAATATTACGTATTCTAGTACGGGAGAACGAGATGTATAGAAATGAAGAATTCGAAATGGTACTGTTTTATGGCAGTGTAATCGAAATAAGAGAGAGGCGGCAAGACTTTCTGCTTTAAATTTCCCACTCGAAGACATCCATCTTATTGTACAATTGCCCGTGCTGTTCAGACTTGTATAAAACTGGGGGTTGTCATAGACGTATACCCTTGTCTCGTGCCTTCACCATTATTTAAGTTATTTCGGTCAATCTGATATAATAAAAAGCCCCTGATTCATGATTGGCGCATCATTCCACATTATGCTATAATTTGAGCGGCAAACCCTGTATTATTTTACTGCTATTTGTTAAAATAAGCTGTTTTTTAATTTTTCGGTATAAGTTGTATTTCATTAATTTAATTTTTATTGTTTGCCATACAGCAATACATATTGTTATCTATGATGTTTACTACGATGTTTTAATATTAGTATGATGTTTTTCTTTTGCTCTTTCTGCGATAGTGAATTACTGTTCTCTAAACAATTTATATACGACCCCTTTTCCGAGCAACTCAGATGCTTCAAATTTATGTAGGCATAACTCGGTCAGTTTTTAATCGTAATAAATGAAACTTTCTGTGTTTACTATGTTTTTGTGTACTGTATCTTTTACTAAATACACGTGATAGGACCTGGGGACCGTATAAAATTTAATTTTTGTATTTTTTTCGTAATTGGGATTTTTGGTTCGGGAAGCACGTAAAAACATGCCTTACCTTTTTTTAAAACATTTTTCAAATTGGAAGTGCATATCTAAACCGAACGGTTCGGGAATTAGCTATTGGGTCACATTAAGGCTGGACACCCTGTATATCATAATTTGTCTATTCTTATGTATTTATTCTCTCCTCCTTGTTTTCAATGATTTGGGGGGGGATTAAAGTTAATTTTTTTCATCTGTAATTTACCCCTTACGCCTGAATTATTTTAATATCAAGATAAAGCCCTTCCTTTTTGTTGTAGAATTCATTGCTTTCGAATAGTTTCCCGAAACCTTTCTCTTTTTTTTCTTTTTGCGTGGAAGATCTCCTATTTTGAGACAATATTACAAAGATCTTGAATCGAATGCAAAAAGGACAAATAAATTCGAAATAATGGAAATTCACATTCATTTCTCAATTTTCCAGACCCAAAATTGTCCTGGATGAAAAGTAATATCTTGAAGGTCATCAGGGACGTTATAAGGCATGGACAAAATTGACTAGGTCCCAGGGTCTCGGGAAAGGTCTCGACTCAGTCTCAACCTTAATCGTCAAATGTTATTCTCGGACATATTCTCCAAAAGACTGGGAATTTCGAACTGTAGGCCAACTGTCAACAGTGGCAAGACTGTCTTATGTCATGTACGGGCCTAGGCTTACGCTACTACCATACATCACCATTACTCATATAGTGGAAAGGTGACAGTTGATGTAGTGGATATGTGAGATAGTGAGTCATGCACCTTCGTTTGTTATATATAGATTATCGTCGGCACCAGTTCTTTACAACATATGTCTACTTAAAATGGTGGCAGGTGGAGCATACTTCTGTATAGATCAGGAAACTTAAGATGCCACTAAGGGCCGTGAGATAAATATGAAAACCTTACAATAGTCTTAAAACTTTATATAATTTATGCCACCTTTTTAATCATATTCCTCTGATCTATTAATGCTTAAAGCAATAAGTAAAATAATTACTCTTGTAGAGTTTTTATTTCAGTTCATTAAGAAGTTAGGGATTTTTTAAAGACTTTTCCCCCTAATATCATATTCTTCCGTCAATTTTGAAACTCTAAATGCATTTTGATTACTTTTAAAGGAATGTAAAGATTTTTTTTAACGAAACTAAGGAATGTAAACATTTAAGGTATCCAACTACGTTCGGAACTGGGATTTTGAAAGAGTGTATAATGAATAATATTTTTGAAATATTTAGTGTCACCTGAATTACAATATGCATATAAAATTGATTTTAAGAGCATTTATTACAATAAAAAATTTTTAATGTAATTTTTTGACAAAACATAAAGGGAGAATGAAATAT
This sequence comes from Trichonephila clavata, assembly GCA_019973975.1. Taxonomy (NCBI): domain Eukaryota; kingdom Metazoa; phylum Arthropoda; class Arachnida; order Araneae; family Nephilidae; genus Trichonephila; species Trichonephila clavata. Next base: position 2,426 of record BMAO01028689.1, read on the forward strand.
TTTTCAAAATATTCTTCTTTAATGAAAAATGCTTCTATAACAGTATTTGGCCCATATAAAACTATGATTTTTGTGTGGAGCCTGAACAAGGGTTTTTAAAACATATAATTTGGAAGAGGACTTATTCTTTTTCATACATCTGTATAGAGATTTTTTTAAAACTAAAAACACCGGTGTGATAATTTCAATTGATAATAATTCTAAAAATTATGTGAATTTTTCAAATATCATTGTTTAAGTTCTGTAAAAAAATATCTCAGCAACATAAAAGCAAAACATCATTACCTTAGAAGAATATTTCATAAAAGGAGAAAGTTTTAAAGATAAGTCATTTTTTAGTCACTTTTTTGCCAAAAAGTTGCATTACAAAAAATTGTTTTTTATAGTAGCAAGTTTCTTAAGACAACTTTATATGCACATTCTAATTCAAGGGACACTAAATATATGTAACATAAAAAACATTATTTATTTATACACTCCTTCAAAATCACGGTTCCAAACGTAGTCCTTAAGGTATCCGACTACTTGCGACAGCTTTTTTAAAAAAAAAAAGTCAAATATGGGTATTTTTTATGTGTGGTTTTTACATTTGTTAAGTAACATTTTAAGAAAAATGTACTAAAATTAAGAAGATAAAAAGAAATTATTATTACAAAAATGGGAAAAAAATGGGTAAAAATTTACAAAAAAATAACATAAACGCGGGCCCAATTTGTACCAAAACGTTTATGAACAAATTTTCAGTCTTCAAATCTGATGTGTTGCTATGTTATTCATCGTTCGAAATGACCTTCAGGATAAGAGATATTTTAATTTTTACAAAAACTAGAGCACTTTATCTTAGTTATTATAAGAAAATTGCTAAAAAAAAACAGTGATTTATATGTACATAAGGGATTGTAAATTTTTGTAATAAAACAGTGATCGTTAATTTGAAGATTAAAACACTTCTACTATTATACAGAAACATACACGAAAAATTTCAGTTAGTTATTTTCAAAAACTTTTTAGCAATCGCTGTCCTCGCGCGTGCGTTGAGCATTTTTCAATAAAACACGTTTTAAAGTATGACACGTTTTAAAGTATGACACGTTTTAAAGTATGATAGTTTTAAAGTATATCTTGCTTAAAGTGATGGCATCTGCTTTTACTAAATCCCTTGTAGTTTTTGTTCTAGTGAACAAAAAATAATGAACTTTGCACTTTTGTAAAGCTAATAAGATGGCCTATAAAATAAAATCATCAAAAAATTGTCAATTTTTGGGTAACATTCAAAATTTTAGGATAGTCGGATACCTTAAACATAGCGTTTAAACTAAATGCAAAATTTTAAAAACATGTTCATGCAAATATTTAACAATGTAACGCAATTAAGGAAAGCTAGTATATTTTTAAATTATAATGATTTGTGTTCATATAGGTGTTACAGTGTGTGATGTTTTTAGTATATATTCAAAGTTCTTAATTGTTTTTTAACTATAGTGTTGCTTAATTCATAAAATAAATTCGTTACGTGTGTGTTTGAATATTAAATTTAATTATTTATCTAATTCTGTCGGATGACATGATGCGAACAATAAGATAACTTCTACCGAAAATATTTCAAACAAAAAAACTTAATGAGTTTAGAAAGAACAGATGTTTCGATTATTTTATCCAATTTACGTATGAATGAGCATAAGATGCGCATTGCTTCAGTCAGGAAGATTAGTTCATGCCTAATTGAAGTGACACTTAACGCCCAAAACATCTAATTGAATGACGCCAAGACGCCAAGATCTCAAACTGGCGTATCGAATGACCATGAAATATTAACCAAAAGCATTTTTATATCAATTTCCTATTCTGTGTCGGTAACATTATCTCTTACGTGAAGAGTCGCATTGAATAAATATTCAATATGTGTTACGCAACATTTTTTACTCAAAACTTCTGCAAATTTTTTTATTATGATGCACGAGAAGAAAATAGTAAGTACATTTTGAAAGAACATTCTAAAAGCAGAAATCATGAGTGGTGTCTTCTACTAATTGAATGTATTATAAATAATTTTAAAAATGTGATTTTTTTATTATTATTTTTTTGCTAAAAAATATTAGAAGAGAGAGAGAGAGACATTCGTGCTTTTTTTTGTATAAAATTGATTAGGTAGCACAGGTTAAAAATCTTTCAATGGGAAAAATCACCCATATATTGTCATAGTTTTTATTGAATATCATACGGAAAAAAATACTTTTGATATAGTTTGACGCAATAATTATGTACATTTTATACATCATTCTTAATAAGATAAAAAAAAATCCTAAGAAACTTATTATCATCTGACAAAATTTTTAAACAACGTAATGTTTTACCGAAACAATTATTACTCACTTTAGGCATTGTTAAAAATTAGATTGTTTTACTGATTTCAAATGTAAAATATAAAGTAAATTACTTTATTTATATTACTTTAAAAAAAAAATTTATTTCACGCTGTCAAAATTACTGGCTTCATCTAGCCCAGCATTACGAATTCGTGTACTAAATATTTAGCCGTGGAATTTATATTTTCAGCCTCAAACATATAAAATTGTATGCATTGAAATACATACACATTAAGGAGGATTGCAGTTATATAAAGAAAAAAAATATTATTAATCGAAATCTACCTATGCGGAAAAAATGTAACTTAAAAACATAATTTCAAAATTTATTATTGCCACAAAAGGGTTGAATTTTTGAAATAGAAAATGGTTTTTGGTTAATCGATTTTAGACTCTAAATAAATGTAATTTCTATAACATAAATGACCAAAAGCTATGATTATTGATAGTGAAGGCAAAGAAGGGAACAGTACAATGTAGTACATAGCAACATTTCATAATCCTTTGTGTGTGTGTTCTTTTCCCCCTCACCGTCGAATTAATACGATCCAAGTATTTTTAAGTATCCAAGTATTTTTTTTAAAAGCAATTTTAAGTTTCTTTTAGAGATTTTTTTTTTTTTGTAGATGTTTTTCAAATTAAAAAAAAAATGGGAAAATATTTTTAATAATCGGATGCAAAATGTATGTTTACCGAAATATTTATTAATTGTTCACTTTCGGATGAACCTTCCTGCACTCAAATCAGTATTTTGTCTAGAATTGAACAAGAAATAGAAATTCTATATGATTAACATTACATTCACGAATTCGCCTTGTCTTGTACATAAGTTAAATAAAATGTTTTAATTACATGTTAATTAATTATTTAATCTTAACATATTGTTAAGAATAAATCTGTTAAAAACATTCATAAAGGAAAGATATTTTATTTATGATAATTCCAAATTTAATTATTCATTTCAATTTTTAGTCCTTTGATTGTAAGAAAATAGATATTAAATGAAACATGTATCAATTTTTTTCCCTCGGTAACTTATCAGAAATTATAAAAAATATGCCTAGTTCAAAAGTGATTTTTTTTTCATCTAAAAAATTATATTTAAATAATTGTTTATTATTTAATTATAATTTAAAAGCCTCAGTTGTATGTGTGAATGTTTTACTACCACCTTTTCTAAAAAATTAAATCTTCATCCGCAAATTTATATCAGAATCGAAGTCGGATTTTTTTTTTTTTTGTAGGAATAACCATTACTGAGATTTGTGTTAATTTCAATAATACTATCTAAAAACGCAACGGAAGATGTGTGTGTGTAGTTTTAACCCCAGCATATACGTAATTGTTAAATAACTCAGCGTGAAATTATATTTACGACTTTTAATAAGATTTTAGCAATAGAAATGAATGATTTGTTATATTAAAATAATACAAATTCAAAAAATTATTTTAACAAGTTTTCGTGATATATGCTAGAGTAATTTTTTTTTAAAAAAAAAACTTCTTGATTATATAAAATCATTAGCATTTTTGCATTTGAATCTGCAGATTTATATGGATTTAGATAAATACTAAGAATTTTCTGTCTCTTCATAAATTAACTTTATCAACCAAGAGTATCAAACTTAAATTTATATTTTTATAAATTATAATAACTCTTATCGATTCTCGTATTATTTATTCTGACAATTCTGTATTGTTGAAAACATATATTCCAGTAATAAAAATATTTTGAGGTTACGATATTTAATCCCTGCAATTATAATTATGTAAGATTTTAATGCATGTGTGTGCTTCAAAATATTTTCTCTTTAATATCATATAAGATATCAAAGATTTTTAGAGCAAAGCAGAATATATGAATAAATTCCTCATGAAATATATTCATATTAGAATCATATTATGAACTATAATATGAATCATTCCTCAAAGCAAAAATTAATGATAAAGATTCTATTAAAATGACACTAAGATAAACTATTGAATTAAACTATCCTTGTTTTTCAGCTATTAATGTTATTTCATTATCAATTAATTGTGAAATACTACTGTTGTAATAGAAAAAAAATGCTTCTTTTATATAAGTATAGAAAACTTCTTTCCTAATTCCTTGCGTATTTGGCTTCTTTATTGAGGAAAAAGTTACTGGAAACACGATAACTCATACTAATTGACAGCCTATATGGCTCTTTACCCTCCACCTGAACAGGAGATTGTCCTATATAAAAAGGAAACTGTGGGGGTTGATTTAGATTTGAATATATATCAAAATATATGAAATATATAAACATGAAACATGTTCTTTGAAATTATTTTTAATAAGTATTCATATTAACATTGGAATTATTCTGTTTTTCATACTGTTATTGTCTCTTGATATGATAATTTATATAACTCTAACTTTTCTTACTGTTTGTTTTGTTTACTGATATTTTATCGTTGGATATTATACGTTTTGTTGCAAAAGTTGGCCCCCTTTTGCCATGAATCTCGAGGAGAGAATTCTTCAACTGACTTTTAAAATTCGAATTGATATATGTTTTTGATACGTAATATAAAAAGCTGTTGATATTACTAATTGATTTATATTTTATGTTGCAAAGATTTTATTGAATATTCTTGCGTGTAAATAATTATGTTTTTGTTTGTTACTTCCGAGATTATTTAAAAAGCTTGCTCTATTTCGAATTTGTTATTTACACCATACTTCGAACCCTCAACCACCGAAATGAAAGCAACAAATCGGTCATTATTACTTTGAACTTAGTGAACTCTGCATTAATTGATTCTTACTAAAATACATTTCAATTATGTAAGTGATGCGTGTAGTAATACTTTGCTAAAAAAAGAAGAGCTCGAAATAAAAACAAAAACAATTTATTTATTTCCAACTGAAACCAAATACACTCTCGTAAGAAAAGCAGCGATGAAAAGTCCTATTTTTTTATTCCATGCGAAGCCACTAGCAAAATTTCTTTGAGAACGAGATCAGCTTCAGAATGTGAATCTGATGTTGACTACGAACTACAGCTGCAGAACACTGATAGAATTAGCACCAATTAGAATGAAAAGCAGTCAGTTCACACTGACCAACTTTTCATTCTGTCTTGAAATATTATTCATTGTCCTTTTTAAATGTGATTTAATTTCTTCGAAAACACATTAGTCTCTGAACACTATATCAAGCTGGACATTATTTTATGCAGCTGCATAGGGAAGACCACCGTAGGAAGACCGCCAACAGGAACAGCAGCGACGGAACAGGAACGGGAGCGGGAGCAGCATATACTCCTAAAAAAATAAGTGAATTGTGAGGAAACCTTTCTCGTTTATTTCAGTAAGAAAATAAAACATATATGCAAAGTATTTTAAAAATTAATACTAGAATAATTTTAAAGCTTTTATTCGATAAAATTAAAATTTTATTTTAATTATTTCTGTTATATTAAAAAAAAAGACAAATGTGAAATTTAAAAACTATCGCATTTTGAAGCAAAATTTTGGAAAAACGGTGTTTTAACTAGACTTTGGAACTAATCAGAATTTTTTTTTTGAGCTAAGGTGACTACTTTCGAAACCGAGATTTTTTTAAAAGTGTATAAAAGAATAATTTTTTGATATTTAGTTTCAGTTGAATTAGAATACTCGTATAAAATTGTTTTAAGAACAATATTACAACAAAAATTTATTTAAATACAGTTTGTTGGCAAAAAATAGAAAAAGAACTTTATATTTTCAGAGCATTCTCTTTTTATGAAAAGTGCTCTTGTAATAAAAATATTTTGTCTAGATATAGCTAGAATTTCTATACAGAGGCTGGACAAGGATTTTTAGAATATATAACTTAGAAGTGAATTCATTCACATTTTAATCTATCAGAGTACGGAAATTTTAACAAAAAACACCGGTTATTATTTCCATTGATCATAACTCTGAAAATAATTTGAACTTATCAAAAACTTCAGTTCAACCCTAGTATAAAAGTTCTATTTACATATACGTAAAATATTATTATTATGGAAGCATTTTTATAAAAGGAGAATCTTTTGAAAACAAAGGTAATTCTTTCTTCATTTTTTGCCCAAAAAAATGCATTTAATTAATTTGTTCGTGTTATCAGTCACTTTTATGGAACCAGAAATAAAATCAAAAATATGTGCAGCCATTTTGATAAATCTCAAAAAGAGATAACAATCTAATTTATTTTGATTGAATTGCCAAACATTTGAAATCACCTGAAAGTGTTTTTTTCCAATAAATTAATTTAGTAAGTGTGAAATAACTTGTTGGAAAGCAGGCTTTCATGATAACTGTAATTATTTGAAAATTTAGTTAATTTTTATATATCTCTATGTTGAATTAATGAAAAAATTAACCATGTTATAAATAACAAACTTCAATGAACTTCTTAAAAGAAAAAAAATGTTTTAAAAAGGTTATATGCGTTCTAAATATTGCACAAATTTTTAAAAAAAATCCTTATATTCATAGTTTATTTGCATTGTATTATTTTTAAGTTGTTAAATTTAAGTTATGGACAACGATATGACAAGAGAAATGTTACTTGAAGCTGCTGTCTCCTCCTTTAAACTTTTTTTTTGCCAACCTATATATAAATTATTTTTTTATTTATTATATTTTAAAGTCTACAACTTCTTCGGGAATTTGGAGACTCACGTCTCAAATTAACTGAACTCAATCTTTCTCTGTAAAACTTCTGCTACCAAACTAAAGTAGTTCTTTCGAGTCATTTGTGGATAATACAGCTAGGTGTCTATTTCAGCCCCATTATATAAATGCATCGAACATGTTAAAAGTACTTTTAAAAGATGCTTTACATACCTCCGATCCGTCATCAGCACTAGATGAGATGGTTACATCAGCAGGAGCTTGGTTGCTGGTTCCAGGTTCGTTTGTGACAATGTTGGCTCGGAATCGAGCTCATCGGCAACGTATTCAACAGTTCTGGATCGTCCATCCTCATCTACCACGGAGTAGGAACCAGTTACCCTTCCGGTTCCATCGCCAGATTCCTGGTGCGAACTTGAACCTCCAATAGCAGGAGAAGAGTAACTGTATTGGTAGGGGTTTGGGATTCCATATCCAAGGTCCTACAATAAAAAAACCCAAAAACGTTTATGTATAGATGTTTGAATGAGATTGAATGTGTGTTTTAATGGTGAAAAAATCAAGTTTTGGGAACAAAAATTTGCTTCCAAACACAAACGAAAATCTTTGAATATGGAATGTAATATCACACAAGAGGTCGTGCAACATGCAGGAGAATACATTTTAAATAAGTGGTTAAGAATTATAAGGACTCATAATTGTAAGTCAATCATCGTTTATAATTTAATCACAAAAAACATTAACTTTCATTATGCAGAATTTCTTATCAAATTTCTTATCAATTCTATATATCAGATTAATGACTTTATTGCCCTTTTAAGCGATTTCTAATGCGTTGATTGTGTATATTTTTCAAATATTTATATGTCCCATAAATAGTATAATTGGTAATAATAGTATAAATAATATATTAGATGTTATCATTATAAATAATGTTGGATTTTTGTCACATATCTTTCATTTCTAGAGGTTTCTAAATTTACATTAATCTGCTCATTCATTTTAAAATAAAAATATGTATTTATTTAGGAGTTTTTTGAGACATTTAAATATTGTTATAGCCTGCTTGAAGTACTTTTTAGTTTATGGAAATTTCTACTTCTTGTAATTTTAACGGTTTTATATAAAGCAAAAGAAAGAAAATATTTTAATAAATCTTTAAAGCATATATATTTTTGCTTTAAATAAAGATTTATTGCATATGAAACAACAAATGAATTCAACTTATTTTTCAGGCGATTGTCTTTTTTGTGTCTTATGAATATTCGGTGAAATATAATATATTTTGTATTGCACAATATAATTATTCGTTTAATGCAGACATATTATTTATATCCCATTAATTAATATTTTTGTTGAACTTTAACGCGTTTCTAGTCAAATTTTTATAGTTTTAAGAACTTCATATAAATATTTTTTAAGAAAATATCTTCTGTCTTTTTAATTAGGGCCGTATCATGCAGCTCTATTTAATAACGATCCACTTATATTGCATTTGACCAGTTGTATTTTATCAGTTAAAATACATTAAGAGTCAAAACTAGTGGTTTTTTCTTTTGTACTTTAAAATTATTCTATAACTATTTGGCAAACAAATAATCTGTAATTTATATGATTTATATTTTTAAAAATTACTTAGCATATATCTTTTTTTATCTAAATTTTAATACTAAATAATCTTTTTAAAAAAATATGCTTGTAATAGCTAATTTAGCTTTTATCGTGTTCCTAAAAATTATTTTAAAACTTTATATTTCTAAAGAAATTTAAAAAAAATATTGTTTAGAAGTGAAGTATAATTTTACTCACCTGTGGCACTGCATATTGAGCTTCAACGAGGAAAACACAGAGGAGAATGAGAACGGCCTAAAAGAAATGTCACTTATATTTTTCAGAAATATTTTTGTACTGTTTCCTTTTTTTTATTCTAGGTAATGGAAACTGTAAATTTGAAAAATATCGATAAATAATACAGCCACATAATATTAAAATTAAAATTAACGTTTTTTCGTTTCGAGAAGGTATCAGAAATTAGAAAATATTTCAAGAGAAACTAAAACTCATAGCGAGATTATTGTTATATTACGTTTTAGTAAAATTTTAATAATTTATATAAATTATTATATTCAATTGTATTTGAATAAAATACTGGAATATATTTATGTCTATACACACATACAATTCTTCAATGAAACTTTAAAAGAAATCTTTTTAAATAACACTTGCATTTTGTGAGTTTAAAGTCCCATAACTTTTACTTTCTTTTGCCACATTCATATTTTCGTATGTACTTAAGTAATTAATTCTATTTAAGTATAACATGAGAATATCTTAAATTTATTTTATGTCTCAAAGATGTAATAATACTTGAACTGATATTTATACTGCACCGTAGTCAAAAGGAGAAAAATTTATTTTAGAATATTACAAAGAAAAGTTGTTTTACTTATACTGCCCAGAAAAACTGAAATAAGATACTCATTGTTCTTAAAAAATTTCCTTTTTAGTTTCTAAATTTTAATTTTAATTGGTGATAGGTACTAAAACATATGTTAGTTAGGAAGTAATGCATTCAGATTAATCAATAATAATGAATATGATATTTTAAAAAGATATACACGAGGTCATTAATATAGATATTAGAATTTTTACTAAAATTTTAATTATTTCTAACATTTAGGCATTATTTTATGACGTATAAAGAGTACATCAATTAAATTAAACGATTTTTCTTATGTAAAATTTTAGTCATTCAGAACACCGTATTTGATTTTGCTAAGCACTACTTAAATGGGGTTCTAAAAACACTAATTCTCCATTCCTGACTTAAGCAATTTGAATATGACGCTGATCGTTCAGCTCTTTCGCGTAAAAAAACAAAATAATTTTATGAAATTTCTATGAAATGGAAGGAGTTAAATTTAAGGCTACTACTAAAGCTCATGAGCATTAATCTCGCACTATTATATTTAGCTTCTAATGTACGCAATATCTTAAAACGGCATTACGTCTTTGTCAAACGAGCATCTACTATGTGCAAAAAGTATAGCTTTGAAATTTGAGACTTTGAGGCATTTTTATTTGACAATACTCTGGTTGATGCACGTAGCATATTTTTTTTAGCGACCACAGTCATTGTCATATAACAGTGTCATATAAATACGTCATGTAACAGTGGTTTATAACTGTGAAAATTTCGTTGTAAACTATTCATAACAGGCAAAACGTCGAAATCTTGAAAAAGTGCACTTAGCAGATATTGGTAAACAGACGATAATAATAGTTACGTGAATTAAAAATCGGCTTCGAAATTCCACAATAAACAAACTTTCATTTCTCTTACCGAAACTGCACAAATTTTAAACAAAAATGTATTCACTAGAATCATGTTATTGCACAATCTTACAATTTCTCAATACATTACATATAAGTTGCTAAAAAAGTTATTAATTGAGCATTAATTTAAAATAAATCTCTTGAGATTGCATATGTTTCCTATTTTGGGTAATCTATGGATGGTAATTTATAGACCATTAATATATTTGTTGAGATTTAATCTTCGCTGCTTTCCATGTATAAATGTGGTAAGTTATTAAACAAAACTATAAAATTCTTAATTTGTTAGTAATTAATATTCAAAGGCTCCAGCAATAAACATACATTTTCTTCTTATTTATTTATTTTTGCAAGATTACACGCAAACTTTTTACTATTGATATATTTATTAAAATAGGGAATCCTTACAAGTTTAGAACTTCCTTTGAAAATAAAATGCTAAAAAGCTGTAGCGAGTTTTAAATTCGAATAAATAATAAAATTAAAATTTGTTCCGAGAACCAATTTTACTTCGAATGAAAAATAATTTAAATGTTAAATTCATTTGTTCTGGTGAATGTAGACTTTGACTGTTTAATTAAACTACAAGAGGAAAGCAAAATATCTTTAACTGCCTCACATACTTGATCATCATTTTGATAGTATGTACGGTATTTTTACGTTGAAGATGGGAAAGCTGATATGCTTGAATGAGCTTCTGCAACTGTACCGTAGGATGTCCGCCTTCTGTCTTTTATAGTCAGGACAAATCGACAACTCTATTTTTGTCACGTGCATCTTGATAATTTTTGTTTGTTAAACAAAATACATCAAGACCGTCAATGGAGAGTAAAATAGCATTTTTTTCCTTCCTTTTTTCCTTCTTTTTATCTGTAACAAAGCAGATCACGCATTGTGAAACGGTGTCCACAATTATCGAGAAACCATGCTGTGAAAGTTGAAAAACTGGAACACAATTTACAACTGCTGAGCGTTATTTTATAATAAGTGAAAGTGTAACACTGTCTGACTGAACTTTCTTTGAATTTTTTCTCTCTCTTTTCTTTTCTTTTTCTTCTTTTTTCCTCTTTCGCCGGCTTTTGTGTCGTTTGTCTTTTCAGGACACGTGGGGAGATTAGTATCCTTCAGGTTCTTCACTGTCATTATGATTCTTAACGGAGATTCTCTAGTACGTGACCACATTTTTATTATTCTGAAGAAGATGAATTTTTCTAGTTTTTAAGTTTTTCACTTCTGTCAGCTGGGATGAAACAATTTAAACCTTGGTAATCGGTATGCTGTCGTGTTGGCTGCTGCTAAATGAATAGAAGTTGCAATAAAAATATAGCAATATTAGTTATGTTTTGTGAAAGATTTGTAGGATGTCAACTGTTTGAACTACTTAATGAGAATATACGCTTCAGTTTTTTTTATTATTATTCCGAGGTACATTGTTGATGCAGGCAAGGTAGGCAACTGAGTTTTTTATTACTGATTATTCAAGTGTTTAAAATAAAGTTAAAACATAAAGCTTTTGAAAATATTTTTCCATTTTTTCTTTGAAAGCTGCTTGTTGATAGAAAGTTCACAATACATTCTTAATTTGATGTATTATGTGGTTTCTCATATTTCATGTTTATATTTTTTATTATTATTTAATCTTAGTTTAAAATATTATGAATATGATTAATTGCCTTTAGAAATCATTTATAAAGTAGATTGTTTGGTTTACCGGTTTTTTAGCATTTCACTTTAGTAAATAACATGCCAACTCAATGTTAAAACAAAATTGCAAGACTTTAAACAGGATGTACAAATGCAAAAGAGATTAAAATAAATTTTTTTCAAGATGAGTATACATGCTTTAACATACCCAATGGAAACATAGTGATAAAAAATAATTTTTAGGAATCAATTAAATTAAGAAAACAGAACCAGAAAAACAAAACATAGAAATATGTGGAAAGAAAATATAATCCATACAAAGAAAAAAAATAGTCATAGAAAAGAATCAAAGGAATCAATCAAATTCTGTCATCTTGACTTAAAAAAATCTAACATTCTTTCTATATTTATCCTTATTATACTGGTTATTTTACTTTAGAAGTGATTTCACAGGAATTACTGAATAATCTGACAACTTTTTTCTCAAGAATGCTCATTAAAGTGCTTTAGGAGCACATACACGCATATAAAGGATTCATTTAAGTCTCTTTCTACTAGTACAGTCGCATTAAATTGATTCCTATCTTAACTAAACAAAATAAAGCCTGAATTACATGTCTAAACACGAAAGGAACCTTTTACTACTGCTATATAATCTAATTCTACGAATGTGTATCTTAAACCTGCTTATTATATGAAGCATTACTTATTTGGCAGTTAGCTGACTATTCATGCACAATAAGCCTAGGATTTTTATCAAAAGTTTTTTAATGAGACCTTGTTTAGTAAGCAGATTAGTGTAACTTTATCACACTATAAAATATACAAATACCACTTTTTATTCAGAAAAATAAATTCCACAATT
>BMAO01028690.1:0-114981 GCA_019973975.1 Trichonephila clavata
TATATATACGCAGTAAAAATTTATAAAACATCATGAAATTCCCAGCGAAGCGGGCGGGTAACAGCTAGTCTATATATATAAAGAAGAAAAGCGACTCACTCACTGACTGACTAATCACGATATCTCCGAAACTATTCTAGTTACAGGCTTGAAATTTGGTAAACATGTTCCTTTCATGGAGTAGAGATCCGCTAAGAACGGATTTTGCGAAATTCAAAACGCAAGAGGCGTTACGGGGGTTGAGGGGCGTTATAATTAATTGTTTCCATTTTTAAACTACTCAACGTACAATCTTGAAATTGGGTAAGCAGATTCCTTTCATAGAGTAGAGATCCGCTACAAAATGAGTTGGGTGAAAATCGACCCCCAAGTGACATTGCGGAGGCTTAGGGGGTGTTATAGATAATTATTTCAATTTTTAAAATATTAGACGCACAGTCTTTAAATTTGATAAATAGATTTCTTTCATAGAGTAGAGATCAGATACAAGATGGTTTTTGGGAAAGTAACCCCCCAAGTGGCGTTGCGGGGGAAGGGGGTTAAGGACGTAATAGATAAATATTTTCGTTTTTAAACTACTTGACCAACCTGCTCGAAAATTGGTAGACATGTTTCTTTCATGGAGTAAATATCCACTACAAAATGGGTTTTGGGAAAAATGACCCCCAAGGGGTGTTGCAGGGGGTTAAGGGCAGATATAAATAATTATTCCGATTTTTAAACTATTAGACGCACAGTGTTAAAATTTGGTAAGCAGATTCCTCTCATAGAATAGAGATACGCCACAAAATGCGTTTCGTGAAAATCGACCCCCAAGTGGCGTTGAGGAACGTAAGGGGCGCATATTCTTCAATACATTCGAATTCTTAATGCTAGGACTTAAATATCAAAAATTTATACATATATAAAACCAACAAAAATTTATAAAACATCATGAAATACCCAGCGAAGCGGGCGGGTAAAAGCTAGTATTATATATATATATAACAGTAATAAATTTCCCTTTTAACTGCAATTGGGATAAAGTAGAACTCATTAAGACTCATACACAAGTTAAGCAATATTTTATCAATACATACTAAATTTATAAAAAATAAAGAAAGAATTGAAACAGAATTAAATTATTAAGAAATGATACTTATTAAGAAATGATAATTATTAAGTAATACTGTGAAGTTGCCATATTGATTTCGGTATCCATTTCTAAGGCATTTGGCTTTCTCTTTGGCATATTTTTGGATCAAACGATTTTTCCATAAGACATTAAACTTGGCGAAAATTAGTTGTTAAAGTCGCCAATATAGTAATCTTACAAAGTATTTGTTTCTTTTTAGTGGCTTTTATTAGTATTCTTATTTTTATTCATAACATATATTATTTAATTGTATTCCTGTGTTGGAGTTCTTATCAAGTATTCGTGATCGAATATTGTTTCCTATTCCAAATCATGAAAAAATTTCAAAGTTTTTCCCTTTCCCGTCTTTTAGTGGAAATTGAGGGGAACATTTGTTTCCCCTCTCCCCTTTCTGTTGGAAGGGAGCGTGCAAAAAATCGAGAATAAAAGCCCAAGGCGCAGAGAAGTTGATTTAAACGCTTCCAGTTATTCAAAAAAGGGTGCAGAAAAGCTGGGGGGGGGGAGGGGAGATTTCAAGAAATATACCCTTTAAAAAATTGATTTTTGGAATAAAAGAAAAGGTTTTTTTTTTACATAGAAACGTAAATAATTTTTTTTTTCCGTTCACCATAAAAATTTTCAGCATGAATAACGAATGCATGTATTCTAATTCAAATTTATCATAGATATTATAATTATATCAATTTTAATTAGTCTTTTACTGTGCTTTGTAACAATTTTTTTCTAAGAATAGTTATGCTATACATAACTGTTTACTAATATAATAACTTAGCTACAACTTAAAATCAAAGCTTTTTAACGACTCCCTACAAGTTTCAAAAATACTTGGAGTATTGTGAAGCAAAGATGAAAATAATTAAGTATGAACTAATGCGTGATTTAATGGTCTAAATTCATATGACATCATATCCACATGAGAGCTACAATCACATGTTCCCAGCCAGTCAGTTTATAAATTCACATGTGACGTCATAGTCGCGTGTTTCAAGCTAATCAGTTCATTTGCTTCGATATTGCCAGTTTTTGCTCTTTCAGAAACTTTCTTAAAAAAAGAACATATTTTTCAACAAAAATAACACACACAGATAAAAAAAAGAAAGAAAAATTACCTGATTTTATAAAAATACACTTGTAATGCAAAAGTTTTTTTTTTTCAATTTGAGAAACTTTTTGTGTGTGAAGAATCTTAATATTTAAACATCTTAACCAAATTGTCGAAAATCTGAAACTGCACCTTTATTAACTGTACCTTAAGTACAAAGCTAAAGCCATTTTTTAATTCAATGAAGAATACGCCATTGCACGTATCATATTGCCGTCGTGAACTCAGCCCGCTGCGTATATACATATAAATAATTTTTTTTGTTTGTTTACCAATCGCTAATTGAGATAAGGTATAATCACGAAATGAAAGGAGGGGGAATGTACGTACTTGGAAAAAACAAAAAACGGAGGGGTGGCTACGGGAATGTTTTCTTAGCGATTTTAAGATCACAAAAGTGCTTTTTTTTCCTGCTAAAATAATCAAATTGGTAAATTGTTTCTTTTTGTCTTAATTTTTTACTACAGTTTAAGCTACAGTATATGTTGCTTTCTTTTCTAAATACATATTTTGTACTAAGTAACATTAAAAGCGCAAGTCTGCACATCTTATACTTCTAATAAAAAAAAGTCTTTCTACTATTATTTTTCTAAATTTTATTGAATTAATTTTTTTAATATTAATAATATGGATTTCTGCTCTAAATGCTTATTTTATCCAAGGCTAAGAAATAGCTGCAAGGATATAGTAAAAAACACAGCATTAAGATTAAAAATATTGATATTGAACGTATATTATTGGCGAGTACTTTGGGGGGAAAAGGAAAACCATATTTTTACAACACTGACGTTTCTGTTTTTGAAAAGTTATATCAATGGCGTAACGTAGACTATTAGGCAAACCCTTGCAAAGTCAGGTTTTTGTCCCCAAGCCGGATCTTACAATGGGTACGTACTTGGCATCAGTCAGGCCTTGGGCCCTCTAAAATCGCAGAGGTGTACGTTACGCCACTGAGTTATGTTATATATTCTATAGTATTTTAGAAAACAAAAAAAGGTAATTAAATAATTGAGGATTGAGATAAATCCATTTCATAGAAATCTGGCAAAGTTTTAACTCATTTAGACTTTCTAGAAAATCTTGTATTATTTTTTTTCAATTAGGTTTTACATAAATTTTATTTCCTATTCAATCCTATTTCAATATTTTAGAGTTTGAATTCAAGAATGTTTTAAGGCTGTAGTGGCGCACACAGAAATGTTTCGGGATGGAGGGGGGGGGGTGCGTGATCGAAAGTCCACTTGTCTGGTATCATACTCCAATACGCCCCCAAACATATTATTTTGATTTTATCAATTGTCGGAAACAAAAAACAGTAAAATCAATTATTAGTAACAAATACACCATGAAATTAGTAGTAGCGTATAGGGGGGGGGGTCCAGACCCGTAGAGATCCCCCCCTTTTTGGGAATTTCGAAGAATATGCCACCTGCACCGCAAGACTCTGAATTTAAAATGTAATATAAATTTTCAATTTACACTTCTTTTTATAATGGATTTTTGTTGTTGTTGTTGAGCTTTACATTTGTGCGCCATGTTACCAGTAGTGAAAACCTTTATTTCATAGAATAATTAGGTATTTCATGAAATAACTAAAGAAGTAAGTCAAAGTATTTAAAACTATTGCATTCTACCATAGGTCTTCTATAAAATAACGATTACTTGATCGCTTAAGTATGAAATACAGCACACGAAAGTTCTTTTAACCAGTTCTAGCTGCTTTTAGTCAATTTTGACCCGCTTAAATATATATAATAACAGTACAATAAAAACAATTGTACTCTAGATCTCAGTGCAGTATCTGTGAGCGAGAATTAATTTCTATTGATGATGTTCCAAATATTGACATTACGCTTCGATCTGTTACAACAACTCAGTTGCTGCACTGGACAAGAAGGATTAAAAGAGTACTCTTGTAAAAAAATGTATAATAGTAAAATCTACGCTTGTTTAAAAACTAATATTCAGTGGAATTCAAAGTGTCATCACAGTAATCCTTGCTCTAATAAACAATGAAAAGTAAAATATATATAAAGGTATTTCATAAAATTTAAATTGATATTCTTTTACATTTTTGTGTTTAAAAAAGTTTGCACAATTTTTTTTTTATAAAGCAGTAGTTTTTCTTCCCAGCATGTATTTTTTTTAAATTATAGTTATAAATAACTATTTCTGCAACATATTCTTTTTTTCCCCTTTCTGTTTAACTAATGTTAACACTGAGTAATATAATGAATTATATCTGCATTTCCTTACCAATTAATTATCAGCAGTAGGGATAAAATGCATTTTTCGAGAGGTTTTTGGTTATTTATGATCACTTGATTTGTAAAATAACTTTAAAATTGTTTATTTTTTACTCTTTAAAGGTATAACATCAGTTATTTCATAGAATAACTAGGTAGAATATGAAATTTTTCATCTGTTATGTGCTTTAATTGACTTGTCTAGTTATTTCATGAAATAACATTAATATATATACCAAATTCAATAATAAAAAGTCTCAGATGGAACCTATTTTGCATCGGGTACCAAAGCCTCAAGAAGTTTTAAGACGTCATTAAGTAAGATTGTAATAAGCAATGTAAAATTAATTAAAATTGTTTTAATGAAGAATGTAGTACTATAATATTTCTTCTTTAAAAATGTAAATAGGTATTAATAGTAGATGAGTTTTCTTATAATTACAATGCATAGAAAATCAAGCAATTATATTACTAAACATGTATATTTTGCAGTGGCGCAAAACAAGGGGGGTGTCCTAGGGGACCGGACTCCCCCTAAAACCCTTTAGTTTTTTTTATTGATGATAATCCTACATATATATAACGTAAAAATTTAATTAAGTACTTGTAATTAGCAATTTATTTTATTAGTTAGTGCTAATTATTAATTTAATAATCTATTTTTTACTGTTTTTTGTTGACAAAATCGACAAAATCAGAAGAATCAATTAGTGTTGTCTTGAGGTATGATACAAGTTGGGGGACTTTCAACCATGGACCCTCCCTCCCCCCCTTGAAAAATTCTACTGATACTTTGCCAAAACATTTCGTAAAAGTCCATACCCAGAGCCATTTTTAAAAACTAAACTTGTAGGTCTTCTTCATTTCTAAATACATATGCATATATTTTTTTTTATTTACTTTTATAAACATCTTTTAAAAAATCTCCCTAACTTAATCATCGAATTCTCAATGAGACAATACATTTCTAAGAATGGTTCCTTTTTTTATTTGACTATCACGAGACAAGCATTCCTAAAAAATATCCTTTAAATATATATATATATATATACATAATAAACCTGCAAACTTACAAATAAATTTTCATTGATAAATATAAAACAATTCTTGAAAGTTACATAATGAACTGAACTTTTACTTCTAAAAAATCATTATTAAGATGTAAATATTTCAGTTGTTTTTGTGTGTATGATACTCTTCAATGAATCAATGAAATTCCGAAATACAAAATGGAATTCTAAAACTTTACCATAATGATGCGTTTTTACTCTTTTACACTCTTAGATTTTAAACTAAATACGTTTTTTTTTTAATTCTGAGAAATTTATTGTTTATAACTGCTAGACAAAACACTTCCAAGAAATTGAATAATTATTACCAAAAAAAATCCTTTTCTCAAAGTTCTTTGGAATCCTACCCCCTTCCTCCCATCCCCACCCTCCGAAAAAATATATAAGAACAGAACAAAAGAAACGAAACAAGGATAGGCGTATCAGAAAAAAAAGAACCATAACAAAAAAGTGGAAAGAAATGCCAAGTAAACACTACAGAAACCTGCCATCGTTTTTGCCGGGTGGTTGCGTCACAGAGGCCACGCCTGTTTGAACACGCCTCCTTCTACGATTGGTCAACTGGTCTGATAGGCGGACCTTGAGTACGTTAGCTGTCTGTGCTTTAGTCAAATCATTCATTAGGTCGTTGTAAGGCCGTAGTGAAGTGTCACTCGCGGGTTGTAACGTTGGTAATACTTGTTTCTACTTGACGTTTCGATAAGTACGTTGGGTACATTTCCACGTGTTGAAACTTCAGGATCAGGATTGCGGTTTGTGATCTGCTGTTTCAATCTGTCATTGATTCAGCGAAAAGCTGTTTTAATAATATTTCGTTCTGTCAAGGAAAGAAATTGCTTGTTTTTTTTTTTTTTTTTGAAGTTTTGGAAAACATTATTGAGAAGAAAATACATGAAAATATTTCGAAACTATTGTTCATTTCAAAGAAGTTCATATTTTTTACTTCGATTTAGAAAAAAGACGATGTTTGAAAATTCGAATATTGAACTGAATGTTCAACCTTACTTATCTACACGTTAACAAAATTCTTTGCTCCAAATGTAAGTAAAGAACACCCGAAGGGCTCGAAATCGTCTGCTCCCTATGCTGAACTAGATATCATCCGAATTTTTTGTTCTTGAAGAAATCGTCATCTGTTCCATCGGTGATTTCAAAATCGTGTTCTCGTAAGAATTCGGCAATAGAACAACACATGGTGATTGACTTTTCATCAGTTGTTCCGATTCTTATCGTTTGGTCGTAAACTTTTCGTGCAGCCCTGTCTCCCAAGCCGACAACCATCCTGGTGCCTTACCAGAACGTACCATCGCGCGAGGACTGTTCCGCGGAATCGTCCTATGTTTCGCGCATGGTAAACAACAGCGGACACTTCGGGATCGGGACAATGCCCGTAGCATCCCACAATAGCTATGATCATCCTCCATCGCCCCCTAATAATTGCGCGGGATGTGGGTATCGCATTTCGGATAGATTTTATTATCACATGGGGGACGGACAATGGCATGCTCACTGTCTTAAGTGCTACAGATGCGATGCCAGATTGGATCAAGCTATGAGTTGCTATTTCCGAGATGGCCACATCTATTGTAAAGACGATTACTTCAGGTAAGTGTTTTTAATTTAAAATTTTAGTCAAGCATCTAAAAATATTACAAACTTTACAATCTAAGTGTGAAACAGGTCTAGAGAGAAACTATTTTTTTGAAAATTTTGCTGTGAATTGATATGTAAACTTATCTTTCCCATCTTATTTTAATCATAATGAAATATGGCGTGAATTCTGGAAGACAATCTAAATGATTTTAATATTAAACATTTTTTTTTTTTTTGTAAACAGTATAGAACACAATGTTATTTTTTATTTTTTGGCATCATGAGAATGATTATTGGCATGGGCATCAATAATAATATGGATTCGATGATTATTGACATAATCGCGTACAACTAATGTATTGAATATTGAATTATTGTCTTTTATTACTATTAAATATCACTTATTTTAGTTAAGGTCAAAATGAAATATATTCTGAACTTTTAAGTTAGTGTATCTCTCATTAGCAATTAAATTTCTCTTTTTTAAAAAAAAATTCTTCTAACTGAACTAATGTTCAAGTTAATATTTCATTAGAATTCTAGGCATAGTAATTTTGAAGTGAGTTTTCTCTCGTTCATAAAAAGGGGGGGGGGAGTTTTTTGTACGTCTAACAAACGATATCTAAATATCTATCGTACTACAGTTCTGTGTCTGCTATTGAATGAAATTAACTTTATTATAAGACCTGTCAAAGTATTCGGTGTTTTTTTTAAACATATTAAAACCTTCCGTAATATATTTATATCATGAAATCATAAATTTAGAGTGCTTTTCAAAATGATCTGTTATTCTCTCAGTAGTTTTGTTATGTAAATTTCAGTCAAATTTGTAATTGGGGTTTATAAAAGTAAGATACCTTAAGAATATTGAGAAATCATTTGATTTTAAAGCTTGCCTAATTAATTAAAAAAAGAATTCTTTAGTATTAATTCTATTCTATAGCATTCTAAATTAAATATTTTTGTTGGTTTTTCAATAGTCTGTTCATATCTAGAGCAGATATTAATACCAACATTTTTATGTTTTGCAGAGAGTAACACAGTGATTCACAGACATGTTAGATCCAAAACTATCAATTTATTAACTGTAGCTAATATGTTGGTAATTTTTATTTGAGAAATACTTAAATTAATTATTTTAATTGCATGTATATAATTACAGTATATATTGTGTAATACTTTGCACATTATTGTCATATTCAACAGGTTTTTTTTTGTGTGTGAAACGTGTGTTCGAATGTCTCTTATTCGAACGAATTCATCTATTACTTACAATACAATAATTAGAATGTATGCAACGATTAAATAACTTATGACCTATTAAATTTGCAAAAACCACATTTATTCGAAATTAATAGAAAAAAGTTCGTTTCATAATAAATAATTCATTTATGCATTGATGCCATCTGTTGAATTTGAAATAGTAAATTTATTTGAAATGAAATTCAAAATAGTTATATTATGCTTGGAATGCAAAATTATATATATTAGTGCAAGAACAATTTTACTGCTTTGAAGAACTTTTTTTTTCTTCTAAAGAAAGTATTAGAACAACAGAACTTTCTTACGAAAGATTGGCGTAATAGATAAAAATATTTTTGGAATTAACTTAATTTAAATTTTAAGACATCTGTTGAATTAAAAGAAAATTCAAGACCAATATCCAAAATGTCGAGTAGATCGAAAAAAATTTTAGTAAAATAACGTTGTTCAAAGAATCAAAGTATTTGAAACTTTACGGGAAAAAATGCATCTTTTTAAAATTTAGTAATAGGACGTGGAAAAATTATTTTATAATATTCATTATAGGAATTCTTTGTTGAAAAATAGTATGCAGATTCATAAAGTTATTTTCCCTTTTTGTTTGTTTGATTTTGTTCTTAATGTTTGGAATAAACTTATTCTTTCAAAATCAATACCATTTTATTCTGTATAAATATTCTTTTATGATACGAATTCCTTTTGGTAACATGTCATTTACAGACTTATTTATAAAAAGAAAATTAATATTCAACCAACATCAAAAATGTTGTTAAAGGTATTCAATTCTGCGTTTAAAACTTTTTGTAAAAATTTAGATTTCTTGATTCTATGTTATTGGAAGCACAATAACTTTTCGTGGCAGCAAAAATTATTCGGGAAAACAGAAAACGTGACTGCATATTCATTTCCATAATTGAGATCAGCAATATTTCAATTTAAAACCAGTCATTTTTAATTTGCCAATTTCTGTAAGAATTGCCTTTTCGGTGATGCTATTGAGAAATTTGGAAATTGCATAAAACTGTAAGCAAGAAATGTGCAATTAAAATACAACAATGAATAACCATCTGCATTATTTTTCATTAAAATATTTATTGGATTGAATTCAATGTACCTAAATCGTTAATTGATCAATTATAAGAGCTACCTTGGATCGAATTAACGTAGGACTTAAATTATTTAATATTATTAATGTTATTTAACCCCATAGGAAGTTCCTGACAACGTATTTCTTTTTTTCTCATAATGATGCTTTCAGTTAGGTTAGCCATAAGAAGACTTTGTTTTTATTTATCATAGATATCGCAAATAATAAAGTACATATTTGTTTGTATATGTAGTTAACATAAAGTCCATTTTCATTTAATTTTTTACTTCGTAACGAAGGAAAGTTCAGATGTCCCTTCAACAGATTAAAATCATTTTTTAAAATATTTTAGAAACTCAGTCATTTGTTTTTGTGCGTATGTATATATATAAAGATATTCAAAACTCAAACCTTAAGTTTTTTCCATTTTCTAAATGTGAATTAATAATGCAGTTTTTAAATAAGAAAAAAAAGTGTTTTCTAAAGCTTTTGATATAAATTTGTAAGTTTTTAATTATTTTACTTCTAACTATTTTTAAAGTACTTTTACATGTAATAGAATCATTACTCCTTTTCGCAGTTTATTGCTCGTAATTATATTTTAAGAAATATTTTTTACTGTCGCTTCACTGAATATCATTTTCATTTAGCCTCGAAACATAAAAATTTCGAATTCCCACTCTTTATCAGCGATCTTCCTTCACAATTATTTATTTATAATTAGTAAATTAATACTTTTATTAACTTACATTAATAAACAATTATACTTCATTAATTTGTTTTAATATGAAATAAAAAGCAATAATAAGACAGAGAAACGAATCTCCTATTCAGAGAAATTGAGTTTTTTTTATAACATGCCATCACTTATCGAAATTGATCTATGTAAAGCTTCTTATCGTATATCTTGCGTAAACACATCGAATTGTTTATAATATTCTTACAATAATGAGTTCTTTTATTCTTAATTTATCAAATTATTGAATATTGATTTCTTTATGGTGGATTAATAACATAATTAAGCAGATAAAATCTAAAAAAACATTCGCAAAAAGAAATTTTGTTCTTTTTTGAATTTATATTGAATGTTCTTGAATCTTTTATTACATAGCTATTAAGTTATGTAAGCTGTTTTTATATAACTTATTTTAACCCTATTAATAATTTGATTTGATAATTTATACTTCTACTTATAACAGGGAAAGAACTTTTTATTTTTTAGAGAATGAAGAATTTGAATCGTCTGCCATTATTCGAATTTCTTTTAAGAACATATTTTATTCTACAATGTGTTCGTGTTCGATCTTTCAACGTCTTTGGCTGCTGAGAGAATTTATTTTTTAAGAATAAAGAATAATCATGGAAGAGATTTTTGTTTTTAAAACAATTTTGGTTATTTAATATTTATCATTTTTTTTTTCTGATTATACAATTAGACATTTGGTAACAGGAAATTTTTCAGTAATATATATTATACTTTAAGAACAATGCTGAGAAGGCTATTTTATATAAAACACATTGATTCTTTTCGAACAATAAGGGGTTTATTGTTCGAAATATATTCCATAGTTCACATTCCAGTTATTAATTGTAAATAGAGAACTGTAAAGTTTAATGTGGAAATTCGCTTATCAGTTGGATTAGTTTTAAAGTCTTTTTATTATAAATAGATGCATGTGTCAATAAACACATGAATTGATATTAATATTGGAACATGTCTTCTACCAGAAAAAGTGTTCGAACTTCTTAACATTAGTTGAAGATAGTCTTATCTAAGAGTACGAGAATGGCATAATTTTCCAGCTGCCATTTCTTCTAATAGAACTAACTTAGAAAGAAAAATATATACTTGCCATTTTTCGTAATCCTTAAGCCCCTGTCATGCCGCCTGAGCATGAAATGCTTCTTCCGCAAAAATTGTCTCTTGAGTAATTTTCCCTCTTTTCGTTTTTACGCGAAGCATATAATCCATTTAAATCTTTTGCGGTCCATATTTCTTTCACTGACAATTGATCTTCTTAGAAAGTTACAGTTAAAAATAATTATAATATGGTTTATTGTATTTGTGATTTCTGTCGTTGGCAGCTTCAAAAATTACAAAAATGAAAATTCTGAATATGAAAAGTTAACTGGCCATTTCTTTTTTCATCGTTAGATAAATTACAGCAATTAATTTAATATTTATTGAATGATAGTCATTAAATTGAAGATTCTCGTGTGTGTATAGAATTTAAAACAGAAACAATTAAAGTTGTTTTTTAAATATCGGTCTGTGTGTGTGTGTGTGCGCGCGATGGAATCTCTTGTTAGTACCAGCCATATGTTTTTTTTTTTTTTTTTGCTGTTGTGCTCCTAAAATTTGATTTGAAAATGAAATAAGAAAGCATAAAACGCCAGCCTTTTGTTTGGATGTACATCTAAAGTAAAAACAATACATAATTTTAATCTAATAGTATTGTTAATAGTTGCTTACGAACAAAAATTTTTTATTGTTTTTTCTGAATATAAAATGAATTGAAGCTTATTGTTCACAAAAATTAAATAGGCGATTTAATTTTCGTGCTATTCGTTAAGAAAATTTAGCATTAATAGCATTTTCGTTTTTTAATTTATTTAAGTGTTACTTAAGCATATCCTCGCCATATGTTTAAAAGCTTAGTTAGTGATGGAAACCGTTTACAAGAAGACAAAATACTCCTACTTTCGTATAAATTTATGTTTTGTAACAATTTTTCTGTTTATTATGCCATTATCATTGCCATTTATGTCTGTAAAATGTAGAAATATTCAATAAAATAAAAAAAAAAATTACTTGTGGATAATATTCATTTAACTCTTTTAACATTGAAGTATAGAAAATAAAGTGTGGAATACATTTAAAACCAAAATAATAATATGACTGATTCGTACAGAAATATGTAATATAATAAAATATACTACTATTTATATTTGATAACGAAATCAGGTTATGATAATAATATTGGAATATTTTACTATTGAAAAAATAATTCTGAGATTCATTCGTAATCTTTTAACACTACGCAAAGACTGTGGACGAAAACAAGTTTCTTGCTCGTACGCATCAAATGGATAACGCGTGACATTATGTAGAATCGATTTAATTTATTTTGTTAGAATGGTTCCCGTGACTTTTTTTGTTGAATTTGGCAGCATTGTCTTTTTGTTGTAAAAACTATGTATTTCGGCACATTTTCTGCAGGTAAAATGGCATCCTAAAAACTGTTTTTATAAAAAATGTGCAGATAAGCCACAAGAAATACCTGGAATGTGCAGTGTTCTACAATTAACTACTATTTGTTAAATTATTTTAAAATTAGATATCATTTTAAGGAAGTCAAAAAATTATTTGTGATGCTAGAGTTATTATGTTCCTTGAATGCTCTAATTATATAAAATAAATTAACTATAGTAATTTAAACTTTTTTTTAACAATAAAACTAAAAATTTAACTGTGCGGAGTAGCTGTCTTCCGGTAAATTTCCATATGCTTTAAAAAAATAATAAGAATACGTATTTATACTTCCTCAATAGAACATGTATGTAAAATAAAATTTTGATTTTTAAATGTAATTGGTTCACAAAGCGCACTCCCCCTATCAGAGGTGTAACGAAGAGTACTAGGGCCCCCTGCAAAATCAGATTTTAGGCCTCAAGCTCAAAAACGTACATGATATCAGTCAGGCTTTGGGCCCTCTAGAACACCTGCCTCCTCCCGCAATGCGGGGGTGTATGTTACGCCACTGCCCATACCCTTTCTCGCTCAGCAAATCATTTTTTGCTTTTAAAGTTTTAGAAGTACTTCCAAAATACAATGAGTGCATAAACTGTTAGTTATTTTAAACTCTATTTTGAGGAAATTGTTCAAGAATTGGTAAAACACAGCTGAGTTTTGTGTTTATATATTTTCTCAAATAATATGTAAAGGGAAAAATCCATTTAAAAATTAAATTTTTAGGTTTTTTTTTGTTGCTGTGGATGGTGTATTTTCCTCTTGTTTAATTTTGAAAGATTTGCAATTTTTTTCTAAATATCAAATATTACATGGTTTTCTTTCTTTTTTTTAAAACATATTCTTATCGTTTTTATTTTTTACACACACATAAATCTAATAACCAATTAAATCTTACAAAAAACTAAGATATTAGTGTTGTATATCAATGTGGTTTTCTTTAAAAAAAATAATAGTTGTAGTAATAAAATAGTTTTCTTTTTCTCATATAAAACGCATATAAAAATGTGTAGGATTATTTATTAAATATCTTTTTCATTAATATTTTAATACAAAATTCCAAAAAAAAACAAAAAAAAACTGATATGGGTTAGATTATTTTTGTTTCTTAAAATATTGTTAAATATTCTAATTTTTCTTGAATAGCCTTTTTTTTAGTTAACATTTATTTCACTTATAACTTTTTTTTTGGTGTTGTAATGGACAATAGAAAATGTTTTTAAGTTAAATTTTCAAAGTAAGAAGAGACAATAATAGCAAACATTCTGTAATTAGTGCACCCTCCCTCTCGTCCTTCTCCACAAAAAGAAAAAAAGGATAGAAAAGAAAAAAAAGAGGCGAAACTAAATATAATTTCTATAACATGAAATAAATACTAAAAAAAGAATTTTCACTTTAAAAACTTATTACTAATGCGATGATTATGACCTCCGTATTTTTTATTTAATTTTTTAACTTAGAAAATGCGAAATTTAATAAACACAATATACTTTTTTGCATATTTAATATAAGAAGAGTCTTCTTTTTACTTGCGAAAAAGTAATTTAATTTTTGTATAATTTTTCACAGCTATATTCTGCATATACAAAAGATAATTTAAATTTCTGTCCAAATTTTCTGGTGTCTTTAAATTCATTTTTTTTTATAAAAAAAAACCATATTAAAAATCAAAATTTTTTTGTACTGTTTTAAAATTTGCGGAGAGCTAGGTAAAACCTCTAAGTGAACCGTATAGTTTTCCCATGCCTAATATAAAATATTTACCTATATTCAAAACTTTTAGAACTGGTTTTGACGAAATTTATAAAGCGTAAAATATTTATGGTAATAATTTTCCCACGTACTCTTATTTCAGTAGGTTTGATAATCACATTTTTTTTCTGCTTTTACTAGCAAATACCTTCCTCGTTATATTTGTTTTCCATAGTTTTGAAGTTGTTACATCATTTTATGGAAACATATCTTTCCCAACTTATCTTTCTGACCTTGTTCTAACATTATTTCTGTTTCATCTCCTCTTTTTGATATACATTTTTAAAACATTACCATGTATTCACCTTATTTATTTAATGATATTTTTTTTTAAAAAAAATCTTATTTGTTTACAATAGAACTTCGTATAATTGATGTATTGTTTACGTAAGTTAGCATTGTTTCAAACTTGCGGATGTTAAACTAGATTTTAAAAATGTGCCCTCTTTTTGCTAGGAATCATGGGTTATATTTTATGAAGTAATCGAATTCCTTTAAATATTTTTAAGTATTTCTTCTTTAAAATAACAATTATTATCACAGTTTTTGTTTCATCGATTAGAAACGGACTTATTTTTTTAAAAAAAATGTAATTTGCATAATTTTTTTTCTCAATAATGGAAGAGAGGGTGTCAACTCAGGTGTCCTCCTTGTCACTTGACCATTGTTCAAACATACGAGGTCCGTCAAGCCCTCGTGTTACTTTAGATCATAGGTTCCCAAACTTTTCTGTCTCACAGACCCCTTCCCATGTTTTTCGGTTTTGTGTAGACCCCCTACCGAATAT
This sequence comes from Trichonephila clavata, assembly GCA_019973975.1. Lineage (NCBI taxonomy): Eukaryota > Metazoa > Arthropoda > Arachnida > Araneae > Nephilidae > Trichonephila > Trichonephila clavata. The sequence continues at coordinate 15,286 of BMAO01028690.1, forward strand.
TAAATTTTTGCAAATTTATCAACTTAAATGTTTTTTGACAGCTGGTATAGCACTACTTTCTTTAAAAGTTTTGTTTCTAACTGAAGTTAAGTAGTGTGTTTAAAACTTAAGAAACACATGCAAATTAGTTAATGAAATTTTAATTTAACGTATAAAATAATTGTTACTTAAAATGACTGAACAACATACAAATGTTTTTAATGGGTGGGATGAATCTGGTGCTTCAATAACACATTTTTAACATTTGGCATCAATCTTTTCAGGTTTAACGCTCAATCTCCTCGGTTAGTAGGATCTAATCTTTCTTTTTCTTTCTGTTTTTATTTTGGAGGTTGGCAACCACCCTGCTGAAACTCCTCCTCTCTAGGAAAAGCAATTAAAAACTTTCTTAAGGTGTTCCATAATTTGGGATAAATAACGGGTATCTTTTTAAAGCCAAAATTGCTGACATTCGTTTCTAAACTTCACTTTAAGATCTTCGTTAGGGCTATTAAAATAAGTTCCTTTTGTAATCAGACATTTTTTTTTCTCTTTTTGCTTTTTTTAATGTGACAGCATGAATTCAATACTTATTGTGATATTACCATGGTCAAAGCATTCTAAAACCTAGTTTCAAAACCTGAGTAAAGGGCAGTTAAATGTTGAACATGGGTTAAAACTTCATTTTTCTGGTAGATTGTGACAAATTGAGAAACTGTTAAAATTCATGATGTCCAGTTTTGTACTCCTTTAGCTTGATTCTGGCAAGAAACACTGAAATGATGGACCTATTTTAATAAAATGTATACTGTTGCCTTGTGATTGCAAATTAACCCCAGTAAATTTAGTAAATAAAGCTGTTAAATAGGTAAGTATGGTTTACACTTTATCAGATTTTCTATTAAAATTAAAGTCACAATCAAGTTTAGGCTATCGTAGACCCCCCTTTACACTTTATGGACCCCCGAATTATTTTTTCACGGCCGTGGACCCCTTGCAAGTCGTCATAGACCCCTGGGGGTCCATATAGACCCCTTTGGGAAACACTGCTTTAGATTAAAACGTTAATAAACACTCCCTCGTTCTATCTCTGAATAAAATTCTTCAAATTATTTCCAGTTATTACTTAAAACCGGGCCTACATCGTTATGATTTAATGTAAAATAAAAGGAGAAAATATTGATTTTTAAAACATAATTTAATAGAATAAGAGGTTAAATATCTAAAAATAAAATAAACGTTAAGAAACCCGAGTGCCTTACGGTATTTTTTTAACTATTTTTAACGAAAAAGACGTGTAAATTTGTAATCCGTTTCTCAAATGGAAGAAGTGTTTTTCAATTTTGGACATTAATATTGAGTGGTTTATTTTTCTTTATCATGTGAAGAGCAGCTTATTTTAATAAACTATTCATTCTGGTTTTAATAAATTTTTTTTTGTATAAAATATTCTATACATATTATTTCGTCTTTTGGTATGTATATAATTTTTTAAAGCTACATGTCAAAAATAGAAAACTGCACATTTGTTTAAAAAAATTAATTTTAAAGACAGAGTTTATATTAAAATAATGTAAATATTAATAAGAATCGAATAATAATGTTGCACACTTTTCAATTTAAAAATAGGTCTTGAGTTTAAGAATGCTGTTTGACAACGGGAACAGGATCTCAATTTTGATTTCGTGTCACCTTTTGATTGGTGAATTAAAATTAGTACTGTTATATTATACTTTAATCGAGTTTAAGTCCTTGTTATGTAACCTTGTTTTTAAAGGAAATATTTTTTCAAGTATTTTCTAAGGGTCACTTGAAACAAATTTCAATGTTTTATTTATTTATTTGGATTTTAAAGTTGTACATTTGATTTTTTGCCAACTTAAAGAATGTCTTACAAACTGCACTTCATGAGTAATCTGCAGGGAAAATAAAAATTCTTAAAGTTATTTTCTTTTGAGATTTTTGCATAAATGCCTCAATTTCATAAGAAATCAAGCAATTTTCATAAACAACAAGACTTCTTTTTCCAATAGTTATCATAAGAAAGTACGTAAGAACATATAAAAGTGACCATCATCTTTGTTGACCATTTCAGGTCTAAGCAATGTTAATTTCTGTTGATTTTCTTCTAAGTAGCGTGGTAACCACATAGATACACAGTTGGAATTTATTGCTGTCTTCTATACTTTGAAGTGTGTTCAGTCCATTCTAAAATGTAGATTATGTGCCCTTTTCCCTTGTTCAAGGTCTTTGGTTTAAATTTATTATAAATTCCTTTATGTTTTATTATTGCCGCATTATGTAATAGAAACCATGAAACTGGCCAAATTTTCTTCGGTTTGAAAAATTTAATCTATTTATGTGTTATCTTGATGACTATTCATGCTTTCTAGTTCCCCTAAAGCAATTCTGGATTAAAGTTTTAACTTTTTATCCATTAAAGTAAAAAAATAAAAAGTGACGCATTAATAAAACAGGGGAAATAAAATATATTAGTCCTGTTAGTTCAACACGCAATTGTTTAGATGCTAGGATATTTTTCTCTTTCAGAATTTATGCAGAATTTGGACTCTATTCTGTGGCATTATGTAATCACAGCTTGAAATGAAATGAAAAATTTGTTGAAAAATGTTCTATAGTAAATACAAACACAACGACTAACACCATGGTAGGATTTCTACGAAAAATCCTAACACGCAAAACTAAATCTAAAACAAAAAAATCATAAAATTACTAAAATTATAAAAATTGACGCAGCGATGAATTTGAAGGTCTTAAAAAAAGAAATATTGAAAAGTAATTAGTTTTTCCTTTTAATTTTATGAAATGTGATTAATAAGCATAAGCTAATTTTTACATCGTAACTATTGCGGAATTAAAAAAAAAATAACAATGCTTGTGATAGTTTTTCCAAGATGAACTACAATAATTTGTTCAAATCTGAATGGCGAAAAAAAATTTTCCTTTTTAAGTCTAATATATTCTTTACATTTGCTTGCATTTCATATTTAAGAGAAAACTTCGAAACTTTCCGTAGAAAAATATAGCCTCGATTTTCCCAGAACAAATTAATGTCGTAGCAATGCAACGGAAGGAATTATTTTTCTTTTAAAAAAAATGGTTTTAGTTCCCAGACACCATTTATTTTAAAAATAGCTTTTTTAAAAAAAGAAAAGAAAAAAAAAAGGAATGAAGGAATATTATTTAAAGTACCTCTCTTGTTGGGTCCGATGGATACGGATCCAGCCAAAGTCAACTCACAGGCGTCGTGAATCTCGGCTCTTATTCTAAAAAAATATTTAAAACAACAAGATTTGATTTATAATCTGTGTTTCATCTCTTGAAATCCGCGAGAATTTTTTCTTCCCCATTTCCGTTGGACGTGTTGGTTACGTAGCGTCGGAAGACTGCATACCGACAGTCTGTTATATTTTGATCAACATTTTATTTGTGAAATATGTGCAAAATATCGATTTTTAATTAACTGGAATTGAGTGTGTAAAGCCTTTTTTAAAATGCAGATAAAGCTGTTGGTTAATTACTCTGTATATACTCAGCAATTGTTTTGGGTACCCTATTCAAAGGAATGTATACGACCACACCATTGGCGTAACGGATAATATTAGGGCCTCCCCCTGAAAAATCAGATTTTATGCCCCAAGCCAGATGCCCCACGATACGGAATTTGCAAGGCTGTACGTTACGCTACTGAGTCAGACCTCTATTTAATGGTTGCCAAATCCCGATAAAAAGTTCATTATGTGGAAAGAGATTCATCTTTTAATGTTTTTCTGTTCTTAATTCCAGGGAAAAGTTCGCTTTTAGCTTTTGCTCTTATGAACGGAAAATAATGAAATTGGTATTTTTATAAAGTTAATAAGATGATCTATAAAATAAAATCGTAAAAAAATTGTCAATTTTTGGCGAAATTCACAATTTTAGGGTAGTCGGATACCTTAAGCTATCTAATTGTGGAATGTCACCGTTATATTAACCTCCAGAGATAATCCTTTTGTTTACGTCTAAAACAATCTCACCTCACTTTTAACAGCTGTACTGATCGACAAAAAAAGATCCCATTTGTTGGTGAGATGCTATCATTGTGGTCATAAACGGATTTTATAGAATTCTATATTTGAAAACAGCAGCGTTTGTTGACACACACAGTCGCCATCTAGTATTGACATCAATGGAAGTAGAAGTAATGTTCACTGTCTTTTTATAGAGACGATGATGATTTTATGGTCCGTAGTAGAATAGCAATGGAGGTGTTTTATGACAGTCTGTGTCGTCCGCCACTCTGATTTAAACCGTGATGCACACACATGTATTTTTAGGGCTTCCGCGAACAAAAAAGTTGCGGTTTGGTTGATGGGTGCGATGTGTTTGATTGTTTTAGGGTAGGTTTTCGTATTATAACGGTGATTTTGTTGTTTTGTGTTGCTAATATTTTATAGATAATCATAGAATTTTTGCCAGCAGGGGGAGAAGATACGAAACTTTAATTTACCCTACTTCTTTAAAAATATTGTGGAATCTCGGGGTGACTTTTTAACGGTTTTAGATAAATTATAAAATCGTCTGTGTTCAGTGGCGCACATGAGGGGGGTGTCCTGGGGATCCGGACACCCCCCCCCAAAGCCCTTGAGTTTTTTTTTGATTGATGATAATTCTATATCTGTATAACGTAAAATCTAATTAAGTACTTGGAAAAAACGATTTATTTTATTAATTAATGGTAATTATTAATTCAATAATTTATTTTTTACTGTTTTCTGATGACAAAATCAGAGGAGTCAATTGGCGGTGTCTTGAAGTATGATACGAGTTGGGGGACTTTCGACCGTGGACTCCTTCCTCCCTCGAAAATTTTTTGTATGCATTACTGTCTGTATTATATATATATATATATTGTTCTTTCTTTCTTTTGCTCTAATTAGTAGAACATTGCTTTCGTGTGACGTTAGTAAAACAATTGATCAATCATCAGTTTATAGAACGATCCCCCCCCCCTCCGATAATTGTTGTTTATGGCTATTATAACTGTTTTAAAAATATTGTGATTTGAAAACACAGTTATATTATACACATTTTTGAAAAGCTGCGTTAAGATTATCGAACTATAATATTTTTGTTTTTCAGAAAATTAACTCCGTTTTCCTGAATTTATTAAAATTATTTATTTATTTTTTAAAGAATTTTTCAAACCTAAAACGTATATTAAATATTTGATTCATGCTATACAATATCGAGAAAAATTTAGAAATCTAATCTAAAAACTAAATGGGGAAAAAATACACATACAAATATAAATTTACAAAAAGAAACAAACTGTTGTTAGTAGTATTTTCAGAAAAGAAATAAGAACCCTTAAAAGAAATTTCTGTTCATAAATTTCTTTTAAGGGTTTTTTTAAATTTTTAATAAGTTAAATTCCTTCCGTATCTTTTTGACTTTCAACCAAATAACGTTTTATTTATATATAAATAGGCTTTTGTGTGAAGTATGTATATATATATATATAGTTTATATATATATCATATAGCAACTAATGTCTTACGAGCTGGAATTTCTAATTTTACAAATTATTTTTTATGACGATATTTTTGTATCATTTTCTTTTTGAATTCACTATTCATTTAACTTTAATTTGCTCATCTATTATATGGGAATAAAAACCAAAATATCTTGAATTATTAATTTAGTTGATGTCAAAACTTTTGGTTTCAATATAATATTAAATAGTCCTACTGAGACGTCAATAAGAACCTTACAGTGAAAAGAATTATTTCAATTGTTTTCAAGAGAAATAACACTAAAAACTAATAAAAATGTTTGGAATCTCGTATTGAATAATTGTTAAGCCAATAACACAACGCTTAAGCCTGGTTTTCTAGATTTGGTGAATCCATAAGATATCAAGTAACTTTCGAATCCGACGCGTGGTAATATGTTATATTATTTGCAACTAAATTGGAACAGATTCGTCTCAAAAATAGAAATAAAAATCCAAATGCTGTGCTTCTCCGCGATTTGTGTGGTTCATACATACATTGTAATAAAGATATATGTATTAGAAATTGATTTAAAGTAAAATAAAATTTTCTGCAAACAGTTTTCTAAATATTCAATCTACGTAATCTGTGACTTTACGAAACAAAACCTGTTTTTAATTCATAGCATAAATCAATAAAGTCTGCGTTCCACTACGAGATGTCCTTTTTCGTTCTCGTGAAAGCAGAGTTGAAATGTATGTCAGTGAGAATTTTCTATTGGTACACTCAAATTGCGGCGTGTGTTTTCAATTAGTTTGTAAATTGTACATTTTGCAAACATTGTTATGAGTTGTTGCTTGAGCTTATGTCTTATGAATCATTTACTGTATCTTTCGTGATATGTTTTGATTGATATTCGATGCAAGTTTAGTTGTTAGAATGTATCTGTTTTTGAATGAGATCCAATTTTTTTAAACCCGCATGAAATTCTATTTTTTTATTGGTAAGGGAGAAGTATATGAATTTAAAAAAATTGTCTAGTCTTAGACTTCATTGTTGATATTACTCAAAAATGGTATTTTCTACAATTCATTTGTCTTTATCATCTTTTAACAATGCTATCATAACTAAAAAAAAATAAACTCTACAGTTTTTCCAAAACGAAAATGTATTAATAAGTTAAATGAACGTTTGTTTATTAATAAATGTCTATATTTTGAAGTATTTGATGAATAACCATTCTGCATGGATTTATATATTGCTTATAGTTGTATCGTTTTATATATGTATAAATTCAGTGGCTTTTTGCTATATGTTTTCAGAAAAAAGCTTATAAAGCGATGCATTGATAATATTTAGCATTTTTTAGAGTTAATACTTATAAGTTTGTAAATAATAACTTTTCATCCTATTTTATAAGTTCAACCAAATTTGTATTATTTGAATTATGTTAATTTACAATATCCAACATAATATTTAAATAATAGTACTAAATAAAACCTGAATTTTCTACATGTATAAAAATGAACTAAAAATATCCCTATTTCAGATATGATTCAATAAACTCAGGTATGCTATACATAAAAAGCATTTAAATCCAAGTTTTCGATATCTTGATATAACATTTTACGAAAATGAATATAAAGAAAAGTTTAATCGAAAAGAGAAATGTTCTTCTTACTCTGTTTTATAAAATCAAGTAGTTATGCCTAAAAGACTAAAAATAGGATGGTATCGCAATATGCATCCACCTTGGAATAAATCCAATTCGATAGGGTCGCGCTCACGATGATAAAGTTTTTTGTAAAGACACAAAACTTCAATAAGCCACCATAACTTTGTCTGAAATGAGAAAAGTCACATTTTATCAAAATATTCCAAGACAGGGGTGTCGAACTCGCGGCCCGCAACGAACGTTTTTGAGGCCCGGACAATGTATCCGGCTCACAATTATATACAGTAAAATAACAAATCGACGCAAAATAAAAATAAGAATTCGATAAAACGTATTTTTTTTAAAAATTACACTCTTTTTTGCTACTATTAAACAAAATACGTACATTTATTTTGAATGTACCACAATAAGGTAAATACGGTATTTAAGCATAAATAATATCTAAAATATGTCACAAGTTAGGTTACTAACTTTTGACATATGAAAAATGTTGAAATAATTTTTAAAAATACAAACAAAAAGCATTAAGAAATGTTGATCAAAGGCTCAACCGTTAAAAATTAACAGTTATGTGTTGTTGAACGAAAAGCTGAAAATATATAGTATTAATAAATGTCCTGTTAAATAATTAACAGTATTTAGCTGTAAAAACAACTGATTTACAAAAATTTTATATATGTTAATTATAATGTATTATTCGAAATAAACTTACGTTTCTACGAATATTGACTTTTTAAAAAAATTTTGCGGTTCCCCCAAAAGTTAAACCTTTTTTGTTTGGCCCAAATTAGCTTTTGAGTTTCATATCCTTGTTCTACGAGGAACCATGTGAATAGATTCTTTGAATATTTCTGAACTTTTGTATCTTTTGATCGTTTTTCATATGAAAGCTCACAATATTCATTTTTTTAAAATATAAACTTTAAATTACGAAACATACTTTTGAGCTGAACACTTTTATTCATTTTTAATTATAAAAACTTTGGATTAAAAATGTAATAAAAGCTTGAAGACTTTACAAGCTTTTTATAAATGGTCCTTTCTACAAAAGAATTGAATCATTTTTACGACCATAAGCTTATATCCATTTCTAAAATCGTCATTGAAAATCCTATTCATTTCATTATAAATCGTTTTCAGAATGATTTAAGTATAATTTAGGAATTAATTTTTTTATTTATATTGATTTAAAGTACATATTAACTTTACTAAGTTTTGAAATCCGAAGATTTCTTGAGTATGGAAAGTACAAACGTTAGAAAGTTTTCATCGCAGTGATGTAAAATACAGCTGAAGTATGCTTGACAAATTGCTCTAAGCTTAATTTTCTTTGATATATCACATTTATTTCTTCATTTTTCAAAAATTTTCTGTTAATCTATTTTTTTTTAATGTGAAATAATCATCTGTTGTTTGTAAAATAAATCTTAAGTAATATTCTCGATATTTCATGGCGGCCAGACATTCTTTCTGATGTTACTACGAATTTATCAAGCATACTTTTTTCTCGAGAACTGCATCAGACAAATTATGTAACTGTGGAGATGAAATAATAAAAAAAATTAACATGTGATTTTTTTTCTCTTTCGCGTGGATTGCGACACTGGCATTGTTTTACGCAAAAATTTATTCATAATAATTTTTTCAGCCATTTACAATAACAATGTCCTTCTTAATGTTGTTGTATGTAGGGATAAATATGATTTGTTTTTTAGTATTTAGAATTTTTTCTCACAAAATAAAATCTTTTTTTTTTCTTTTCTTCTGATCATATTGTAAATAGTTGGTATTTTCCACAGCATTTTAAAATATGTTTAGTAGATATAATGTTGCAAATAGTGTGATTCGTTAGGAGCAAATTATTTGGAGCACATTGTATATTCGTATGAATTATTATGAAAATCGAATTGAATTGAGAGGTATATATTAATCTCTAAGCTACAAACAGACAGACAGACAGACACTTATCGGTATTTGGAACACCGAATGAAAATTTTTGAATTATTATTCAAAATTTTTAAAAGGATTTAAGAAAAGCCCCATTTTTTTATTACTTGTCAAAATAATATGCCTATTGATAACTATCGTATTAATTGCTGAAGGAAGTATTGTAAAATTTGATAACCAATGAATCTAACTCTTTGAAATTCTAAATATGGATAAATAGCACATTCTATTTACTGTGTATATATTTTTTAATAAATATAATTTGGATTATGTTCATCATTTAAAATGTAAGTTCTTAAATAGGCTTCATTCCGAAGTTCGAGCAAAATAACTTATTATCATCATTATTATTATTTTGCATTAAAAGATCGTGCATTTATTAAAAATGTCAAAACATACAGGCTAATAGCTAGACTATGTACAAGATTACACATTCCAAAGCTATTTTAATATCTTTTATTACACTTACCCTTGAGGTTATCTAGCCGAAAGACCACACTAAAAGATTCCCAATTCTTACATTAAGAAGCAGCAATGAAAAAAGAAAACAGAGAAAGAAAGAGACATATATTATTTATGCTTCACAAACCCCTCACCTTTTGCTTCTTTTGCACAACAATACTTTTTGGATGGTCAAATAGTTGCCGAAACTGTGAAGTTTTTTCTTTTTTTTTAGTTTCATGCTTGCCTTCAGCAAGTGAAGAAACATGGGTCTGCTCCAGATAGGGATAGCCGTAAATGTCATTGTGAAGAATATATTCTTTTAGTGTTAGGAGGGGAGATTTTGTTCTTCCCCATACACTGGCCAAATTTCTTTTCCTGGCTAGCCTTTTTTTTATTTGTTTTTAAGCAATGAATTTTCCCTCGCCCCTCGTAGCTGTCGCGTCCGCGCATGTACGAAACGGCGTGTTCACACGCAACCCTGGAGAAAACTTCGTGCTTTTCAGATTATGATTTGGTGTCCGTCCATCTTGGACTTGGTTCGTGGTGAACTGTTTAAAAAATGTCTCTTTCTGCTTATCTGTTTTGAAATTCGATGTTAGAACTATCGTATTTTTGATAAACTGTCGATGGTCTTAAGAATGGAATAATAATAGTAATAATAAAAAAGGCGGGGAACGAAAGTTAAATGTTTCTATTACTTAACCAAGTGTCGGCAACATTGTAAAATAAATGCAGGCAAACAATATCGATGTAAGTAATGTGTTTGAGACGTACGTTGTTGCAATGTGCCTACTTTGTGCAGCTAATTTACCATTGACGAATTTATTTTTTATAAAAAAAAAGTTATGTAATAAGTTTTATATAAATTCCAGTTGGAATGGACAGTTTTCAAGTTTTTGTTTTACCATCGACTGATTGTCACATCAGTGGAGGGAACAGATCCCTCTTTATGGGTTGGAGAGGGGTTACATTCTTAGAAACTCGTAAACAAAAGCGCCGAGGGGTAAGCCCTTTTGTAAAAATTAAAAATCTTTTGGTCTATTGGGGGGAGGGGAGTAAGACCTCCTACCCCTCCTTGTGCATGCTACAGGGTCGCATGAAAATTGCAACTGCTGGGCGCTTGGCAGTATTGTAATAGTAACTCTGCAGATTGTTTTAATAACTCTGAAGATTTTGTACTTAAAAAGTCTTCGAATCAGCCCGTCGTGCTGGCACCAGCCATAACAGATTACAAAGACAAGAATAAAATAATCTTAATTTATTAAACTCAGTAACTAAACAATTTCAGTGTATGGTGAGTCTCAAACTAAAGTACTATCTGACAGAACTAACAGGGACACAGGGGGACCACGAACATCCATCAGACCTTCTAATTCTTTAACATAATCGTCGGTTCCTCTTTCGATGGAATACTGGAACTTGTTTAATGTATGCTTCGAATTGTTGGCGAACAGTCACAGGCTTTCCTTCTTTGCTATTCTTCTCTCTACTTAAATCACAAATGGATTAAACGTAATCAAATTTTTTTATATACATATATTCGGGAAATAATGACAAATCAGAGTATAATTAAGAATTTTAAAAAAAAAAAAATTTGGTGGCACAGTGGTTGAGAGAATCACTGTATTAGAACAAGACATTAATTTTGTTGAGCCTGTTTTTTGTTTGTTTTTGTTTTGTTGTGTAGAGATCCGCTAAAAATGATTTTTGCAAAAATCGTCTCTCACAGTGGCGCAAAAGATTTTTTTTTTTATTTGACGTATATAATATTTGCATATGGATTGACAAAAGAAGCCGGTAAATAACGGATAATTCAGCCATATTTATTTGACTCTATTTTATTTGCAAAATCATTCGTTCCATGAAGTCTAATTTGCAATTCCCTTAAAATTATTCAAAATATGAATTAAATTTTGGCATCATTAAAATTTCATTTTATCCTTCTTTCTCGATGGATACATTTTTAATTCCCCGTGCGAAGAACGGGTGTACCTTTTAGTAATCAAATAAAGTTAAAAAGCCCACCACCCCTTTTTCTCTAAGGGATCTTTTGGTTACAAACTGTTTAACCCTGGAGAAAACACGAACATGATATTTGAAGCAAAAATTTCTTAAAAAAGGGCAAGCAATATATTTTTAAGGACTTCTGTGGTGTAACAGTTTATTATAATCCAACTTAGAAACTTCTCAAAAGAGTCATTTCCGGTCTGTCTTGTGGGAAACTTTTCTCACCCTCTCCATAAACACTGTTGCATTAAGTTTGAGGTCTGAGGAAAATCGATGGACGCTCTTCTAAACATACAATTGTATTGTTCTCGTTTATCCTGGTGAGTAGAAAATACCCTTTCTTGGAATTCTCTTCGAATCTGAGAAGTGAAACAGTGGAGAGTCAGCGCTACGCATCATCTCATTCTTTCACACCAGCAACGTTCTTTTGTAGTTAAGGGAATGAAGAAAAGGGTAGAACTGTGTGTTTTCAGTTAATGCTACGGGTGTCTTTTCTTACAGAGGTTGTTTTGAATACTTAGAATTGAAAAAAGGTCAGAGTTGGAAAAGGGTGTGCCATATGGGTGAAAATAGACTGTTGTGAGAATGAAGTCTGGAACGGAAGAGCTACTGGTTTTCCACCAATGAGGTCATACCATTCGAATTTTGGCCGACACATGTTATTGAGTTCCAGCTGCTCAAGCAATGCCAAGAACGCACTAGTTTTTCATTAACGTTTTTTAACTGATTTTTCATCGATAGCTAATATTTATGGGGTTTTTAACAATTTTTTGTTGCATGGGTCTTTTTGAGAATATGTTGGAAACCATGAACTCTTCTCCGTATGGACTGTCGCTCTCATCTGGAGGGGTCAAGTAAAATTATACAAAGGTCGTAAGCAGTCAGTTGTATTTAAAGATCAACAGCATAAGAAAAGTATAACATTAAAAATGGGCTTTTTTTTCTTATTTCGCAAAAATTTTTGGATATTTTTGTAATTACAGAAATGGTCAAGATCTTACATTGTAGCTAGCACCATACGAAATCGTTGCAAAATTCAAATTTTTATTGTATTCCCATGCTAGGTCGTAGAATACAAAATTAAGCCTCCAATGCAGTGGCGGATTAAGCTGGTATCGGACCTGGCGGCCGCCAGGGGCCCCCACCGCTGGTAGGGGCCCCAAGCTTGATGAATGTTAAGGCCAGTGACAAACCCAACCACTCCACCTTGCAACAAGAAATGAAAAGGAAACAAAGATACAATGAAAACCCCGCTAGAAATTTATCGAGATGTAAAAGAAATCCTAATGTAGAAAAACTTTTGAAAATATTTTTAACAATACCGATATCGAATGCATCAGGTGAATGATCTTTTTTAGTTTCAAAACGTGTTAAAAATAATTTAAGAAGTACTATGGGAGAAAAGAGAAAGTGAACAACCTGGCCATATTATATACAGAATAAAATGTTTTGGACAAAATAGATATGGTGAAAATAATTGATGAATTTGCCAAAGAGAAATCAAACTGTATAGCAAAACTGTAAGCTCTTAAGTAAGGTTTTTAATTTTTTTTCTTCAGTTAAGATTTTTCTTTAGCCGATGAGTATTTTCTCTTTTTTTTTTTGCAGTACATTTTATTTTGAGAATTTAAAGTAATTGACTCTTTTCACTACTTTAGTTTTTCGACTCTTAAGCCCATGGGCCTCAAACCTTTTACCGCCAGGGGCCTCCAACTACCTTAATCCGCCTCTGCTCCAATAACGTATACAAGGGTGGAGTATAAAGGATCCCCCCATAGATCAACAGATTTTTAATTTTTGCTTTAGAAACAGGCGCTTTCGTCTGCCTGTTTTTTAGAACGTAATCAACGTCACAACGTAGAACGTAGAACGTCACAAGAAGTCTTTATACACTACTGTGAACCACAATAAATCATTTTTGAAAGTATAATTATAATAAATAGAAAAACTCGCACAAAGTTATAATTATTATTGCATTTTTTTACGTATATTGAGGTGGATTGAGACGCAACCAAATGATAGTAAAAATTTTAATATGGAGCTCATTCTTTCTTATTTCAATTCTAAAGTTTCTCGAATTCTTTTCAACTTTCATGAATCTTTTACAAAGAAATTTCTTTCAGAACATTAAATGCTATTGGTAAAGAAGAACAAAGGATAGAATTTACATTACTGCTGTAACAATGAATTCATAAATAAAATGTCTTTTGTGTTTTTCATTTAATTACTATAAGTGGTATGGCATTTTCCTCCTGTAAAATAAAGATGCCATATTTTCCGTGAGTTGTCGTGCGTTTAGAAATATTCAACCCATAATCATAAACCCGATCAATGATTTTTAAATTTTGGATTCAATACATCGATTATGAAAAACTCGAACAGTGGATTGTTTTAACAGTGTACTTTAAAACAATCCGCAACGACGCAAGTTCTATTTTATATTATGTCGAGGGCCACATGTTTTTAATGTTCAATTGAAATTAATATATTCGAAAAATGTACGCATTTTGTTTAATAGCCAAAAAAGAGTTATAATTTTTTTAAAAAAACGCTTAGAGAATTATACCTATCTATCTACCTTTATTCTGCGTTGATTTGTTATTTTGTTATATATTATTGTGTGCCAATTTATTGACCGGGACACAAAAATACTCGTCGTGGACAGCGAGTTTCACACCCCTGTTCTACTCCAATCACGTTATAAAGTATCATTGTTAACATAAAGACAATTTTAATTTTGTGGAAAAATATAATCAATGAGTATACTATAAACAATTAAATTCTACCTCGCAAGATCTCAATAGAAATTTTTTTTATAAAGATAAATAAAATCACGTACGGCTTAGCAATAAATGTCAACCGACGATGCAGATTTAAAAATTTAAATCCAAAAACTATTAAACATTTGATTATTTATTTAACTGTTTTGCTTCTCCCGAAATTCCCATCCCTGAAATCTATCCAGCGCCGAAGAACAAAGAAATTTCCCGTCATTCCTCGGGTTCAAACGCACGCGATCTCGAAAAGAAATGACGTAATTCCTTATTTTTAACTGCAATCTGAGCACTATTAAAAAAAGCTGAAAAACACTAGGTGCATTATCATGAAGGAAGCTAACTGCATTATGCCGATTACGATTATTACAGAATTGGCTACAATGTCGGCATTACCTTTTGATCTTCCGATTTTATACGTCATGGTTAATTCTAGAAAGCGCAAAGAGGAATTCGCACGTTTAACCGCCGACTAGACAAAGGGGATTGGGAGAGCCATATTTGCATGTGCATGGACCTCTCGCGTGGTGGTAAATCGTTTGGTTGTTTCTGGGTTTCAAATTTATTTGGGGGGAACCCCCCCCCTCCTTTCAAGTGGGAACACCCGATCTTTTTAAAGCAAGGAAAGTGATCGTAAAAAGAGCCTTGAATAGTTTATCACAGTTTAGCCGTGAGGATGAGCATTCGACCCCCCAGTATACCCTTCAAACGTTTTTTCCCCCTCTTTTTATTCGTCTTTTTTTTAGTAGTGAATATCCATTGTATGAACTGTATTGTTATTGTAGTGATTGTGTTGGGGAATGAGATTTCGGGTGTTTTTAGAATTGTTTCGATGTTTGTTTTTTACTGAGAAAGATTTTTCTTGCTGTGTCCTTTCTACACTTATTTATACGTTACAAAACAGAAAAGAATTAAAAAGTTTCGTATATGTATATTCAGGGGGTGGATAGATGGACTAGCTGGAGATCCAACACAGGAGTCTGCGTTACACAAAAAAGATTTATCAGTTTCAACAATGGCTCAAGCTGATTTTTCTTATAAGGGTATGTATATTTTTCTTATACAGTAAAAAAACACGTAGACGTAAGCTCAGAGGGGTAATATCCTTGATAAAAAATTAAAAATCTGCTGGTCTTTGGGGGTAGAATGGAGGTTTGAACCCCCAACCCCCTCCAAACATCGCTGAGTTTTGATCATTTAAATAACGATTAAATATTTTTTTCAGAAAAAAAAAAGCTTTCAATTTTTCAATACAACTGCTACTGTAATCTATTGACAGAAATATCAACTTCGGTCAATTTGAATCTACTACAGAAGATAAACTGCTTTATGTAAAAAAATAATTTAGAGTTAATTTAAATTATCGATTTCAATGCTCATTCTAAATTTCCAATGAAACATTTATTAAACTAAACTAAGCTAAGCATAAATCACACGAGAGTGCTTATAAAATAAAAATATTTTTAATGCTTTATTATTTGCTTAAAACCACGGTATTTCCTTTTCTAAGCAACTTTCGCCGTACGAGAAGAATCTGTGATCTTAAACACTTTTGCTCATGTATCTGCTAGACTTAAGAGTGAAAAGAGAAGATATTAAGCTTAAGCGGTGGATATTTATAATGTTTCACAAGTCAAATAAATCGTTAGAGATTACACTTTAAAAAGTGAAAATCAATAAAATCTATTGCTATATTTTCCATAAGAGATTGATTATAACATAGTGCCAATTTAAGCTCATTTCGGACGCTGGGCGGATAAGATCTACATGGCCCCCTTGGCACTGAGGATCGAAATTTATAACAAGAAAATCTGAAAAGTCCAGCTTATCCGGGCCCTTTCAGGCCCCAGGGTGCTCGTTCCAAGGGCCCAATGGATAAACCGGCACTGGTATATCCATGAATAAACAATGGTATCCATGGTATAACAATGGTATAACAATGTGAATAAATTCATCAAAATAAAAAAATTACATACACAACTAACTTTTTTACACGCACATACGTTCCTCAATAAAACTGTGTAAAAAAAATTGTGCAAAAATTATTTATATAGTTAAAAGAGGAGTGCATTATGGGGGGGGGGGTCTAAATTTTTAAAAACCAATAAAATCATAAGCTATATAAGTTTTTGTATTTGTGTATTTTCATTTGTGTGTTTGACATATATACACACTTTTAACATTAATTTTAAATTGATAGATATTATATTAATAACTAAAAATTCGGAAAGCGTACTTACTGGCAGAAGAAAATATAAAAAGTTTTAATTAAAAATTTAAGAAATGGCTTTAATTATTCGTCACTACTTGTTGATATCAAGAGCAATTGCTTATTGCGGGATGAATCAAAATTGTTGTCCCCCCCCCCATCCTAGAAATATATCTTCTCTATCTCTCATTCGCGCAATTTTCGAATCCAATATTTTTAGTTCACTCATAACGTTTTGAGGCGATTAACCGCTCCTCGAAGAATTTTGAGTGGCGGCGGCAGCCAAGTGGTCAAGGTATCGGATCATGGCTAGCGTGTCACGAGTTCGAGCCCGGTACCACTGAAGACCCGCCGTGTAGGGAAGCGATGCACGTTAAATCTGCCGAGAGGTCAAACGTCCTCCCGTTGGTGTGGTATGGTAGTTGAGAGGGGGTGCCAGCTCAGGTGTCGTCCGCGTCACTTGACCATGGTTCAAAATTATGCGGTCTGTCGCCAATAGCCCTCGTGTAGCTGAACAGTGCGACGTTAATATTCACTCACTCGAGGAATATTGCAACAGTGCCTTTTTTATCAGAATTTTTTTTCCATCTACTCTTTTGCTAGTAAGTTTTTTTATATAATTCTTGGTACCCATATTAATAAATCTTTATTTTTTGATGAATTTTAGGGCACTTTCTACATTTGAAAACTATTTTAAACAGGAAATATTCCATATTAATATTATTTGTTTAAGGCTCTCAAGAATTAAACTAAAAATTTATCGGTGGATCTTTCAGTAATTCTAAATTACGAATAACTATATAAAAAATGAAAAAAAAACAAAACGTAAGAGTTCTCTTGAACTGTATTATTCCAAACCAGCCTGTTTCTCTAATTTTTCTTTCCACATTTAAATATTTTCCGCTGGTGGTAGACGCGGAATCAACGAAAATAATGTTTAGATTCATGTTATTCTATGAAAAAGTTCAGGGAAACACTGCACTTAAAAATATTTGTGATAACTCTGTTTATATTCTTGTTACTCTATGCACATAATATAGGGATAAATGCGCGTATATAAAATTTATCCGGTTAGTAAAAGAGAATGATAGATTTTGTCGCAGCTTTGCAAAATTTCAGAAAATGATTTCCTAGTCGAAGCATTTGGTTAATCACTGCCTCCTTTAAAGGAAATCATGCATTTGTATGCTTCCATTTGCCCTTTTTCAATAAATATTTTTCGCTTTGTACCGTATACTTATTTACCGGAAATCAAAACTTTCCTTTGTAATATACTAAAAAAGCCGCACGTTTAGTTTCGTTAGTCGTATAAGGAGATTTTAAATTATTTTGAAGAATTTTTCATAAAACCTCTGGAAAACAACAGGAAAAAGGACAAATATCGTTCGATCATTAACGTCTTGAGAATATATGAAAATAATAACGCGTGTTCCTCAATATAAACATTGATTTTAATAAATTACAATTATTTTGGGCTCTTTCTTTTTTTTAAAGAATTTTATGCATGAAACATGTAGATATTTGTTCCGTTTTTGTTTATGCTTCATGGAAAGCTTTCAAAAAGCTTAAAATTTAAAAATAAAAAAATTTTCGTTTCTGCAAATTCCAACTAAGGAAACAAATGTGTTAAAATCCGTTAAAGCATTAAAAACTACGATTGAAAACTTTTGCTTCTGAAAATTTCTCTAGGCACTGAGATGAATAGAAAGAAAATTTCTTTGAAAAATCGAATGTAATATTTACCTAAAAATTGTTGAATATGTTATCGTAATTTTAACAAAAATTGAAGTAAAATGGAAGGGAATAAAAACACAGAGAAATGCAAACCATTTATGGGATTGAAAAAATTTCAAATATTACTTATTACTTTTATACTTCCCTCGGTAATTTGTTTCAACATTTTTCCCTCTGGATGTAATTTCATAGGGAAAATTTTGTTCGCTAGATGTTTAAATTTGTGTAAAGTAAAAACAATCTACTTGATTTTCATTTTTTTTTTAAAGACCGCGGTAGTTGCGAGCTCAAGAATGACGTTATTTTTGTAAAGTCGATCGAATCTTGATATTACTGCAGATCAAGTGCCCGCGGTAGCCTAGTGGTCAAGGTAACGAACTCATGGCTGACATGTCATGAGCTCGAGCGTAGTACCGCTGAAGACCCGCCGTACAGAGGGGCCCGATGCACGTTAAATATATCGAGGCTCAAATGTCCTTCCGTTGGTGTGGTGAGGAAACTTGAGAGTTGGGGTTTCCGACTCGGGTGTCGTTTTCTTCACTTGGCCGAGGTCTAAAATTACGATGTTCGTCGCCACCCCCTCCCGTTTATGGTAAATACTTCCTCACTCATCCATTTGTGGCGCTATAGCATAGTTTTATGTAAGAAAATAATGTAAAACATTTAAGAAAATGAACAAGGATACATTTGGATGGAATGCATAAAAATAATTGACGAAATCGAAACATAGCGGGTTTAAGACTCGGTTTCCTCAAATGCCATCGGATCTAGTGAAAGGACCTTCTATAGCGTAAAACTGACATTTCGTGGGAAAATTGTCACCAAAACATAGATATATGTATATATAAGTTTAAATTATTTCCTAATAGTTAATACTTCATTAATAGTTTGTTCGCAATTCTGATTTTTGATCCTATTCTCCATTTCTTAATGAGACAACCCCGCTTTTCCAGTACATTAAAATTTATTTCAATGGGCTCAATTCATGTGACTATGACGTCACATGATAATGATAACCACTTATTTTTCAGCCAATCAGTTCAAAATTTCATGTGACGTCATAGTCACACGATAAAAGCAATCTTGTGTTTCCAGCTAATCAGTTCAGGCGCTTCGTTGTTGCCAACTTTTGATCTTTTCAGAAGCTTTCTCTTAAAAAATATAAATTTGTCAACAACAATAATGCACTTAGGTAGACAAAATGCATTTTACTTAAAAGTACATGCATAAAATAAGATTTTTTTTTAATTTTAAAATCTTTTGAAGAAATTTATTTTTTTATAACATTTGAACATTTTTACCTAATTATAAAATGTGAAATTTCACCCAAGTTTTACAAACAGAACAACAAGTGCAATTAGTTTGATGTTTGTTTGAATTGAATGGAGAACACGTGTTTGTTTTTATCACGTGATCGTCGTGAATTGAGCCCTGTACATTGAATATATGATTGGGAACACGTGATTATAAATACATTGGGGATGGATATAAAAAAAGATTAATACTGGAACTGTTGTAAAGTTTAAATAACTTAGTGAGTATCCTTTTGAACATGCTTATTCTCGTACAAAATCCCCTGAAAAAAAATATATATCAGTAAAACAAAAATCTTTCTCTAGCAATTCACACAAACATGATAATTATCTTTCTTGTTAAATCGGTTCTTGATTTTAAAATTGACTTTTTGTTAGTGTAAATCGTATTACGCACCAGGTATTTGTATCTTTTTTCTTTTCTTTTTTTTATTTAATTCAAAACACACCCTCTTTGTTTTTTAACAAACTGTTTCGAATTGTTCGGCAAGCGTTTGTGAAAACCTCAACACTGAATAAAAACATAACAGGGTTTATTATCAGACTAACTGACATTTAGCTCGATTCTGGACTACTATTACTTTAAGCTACGCTTCGTGAATTTAAATTAGAGGAAGACATTTTCTCCTGCGTTCGAAAAAAACCCGAAAGGATCGAATCTTTCCATGCGATCTGGGTAGTAAATATCAAAAGTCAAAACACCGCAAAGAACCCATGATAGTTGTTCTTCCTTATTTCCACGACAGAACGACTTCCTGTTTCGAAACCAGCGGAAATAACCGTTCCGGATTTCCGAGGGCCAGCTCTGCGTGCACTTGGACTATCAGGAGCAAATTCGAACCCGTGAACACCTTTTGACATTTACACACACACACAGAACAAATCCCAAATGAGAGAGTAAAAAGAAGCATATGTTTGTTGTTATTGGATTCACCTTGAAATTCTTAACATCAGACATACGCCTCCTTCTGGAATTTCATTTCTTCTAAGAAATCCTGAGAGAACCGCGGATTTATCTTTCCAATATTATTTACTCTCAAACAGTCGTGTATTAAACACAGTAATTCATTTGATCTGCGCCATCAATATTGTATATAATATGAAAAGATGCTATTGTGTGTGTATGTGAGTACTACACCGGGTTTGCTAGAGCCTTTTGGAATTTTTCGCAGCAGTTATCTTCCTTTATAATCCTACTACCTGAAATGCCCGTTCTTCGCACGGGTTAAGTTTTAAAAACATAACTTCATCTATTATAGAATTATAATATTTTTAGGGAGGGTAAAACCCTGTATAAAAAGTAGTATAACCAAAAATTAAAAATATTTTTTTTCAAATGAATGTTCACATTAGAAATGATTTTAAGCAAATTGCAATTTGGCCTCAAAGTAAATAATAATTTAACATAAACAAATATTTCAATGTAAGAGAAAATTAGCAAGCTAAAGAGTAAATAGATATAAATGAATGCATAAATAAAAATTATTACAGAAAAGTGATAGCAGTAGTGAGTTTCTGCTATGGGAACTTTGGGTGAAATAATCTGCAATAGATGAACCGAAAGAAAAAATTAATGATGATAAACTGAATTCACTAAATGCTATCATAAATAAGAAAAATTAAGAAGTCTTCAAGTGAAAAAAATTAAATTAGCATTGCACCTACATCATATAATACTATCTAACATCTCTGTAATACATCTAATATAGAGTATTAGATGTAATTCAATACTAAATTTTTTTAATTAGTATGAACTAAAATCAAAATCTACCTAAAACAGATCCCCGTTGAAATAGTCCAGAACTAACAACAGATACTTCAGATACAACAGAATGAAACAAATAATTAACCATATTGCTAAAAAACTAATTCTTGAAACAATACTTTTTGCAATATTTCTATTAAAAATTATAATTTGATTGCAAAGAGCAAAAGAATGAGTACATACAATGATAAATAACTATGGTGATAATTGAAATATATGTATCATAAAATGGATAGCATAACATAAAATATGCATATGATCTCCAAGAAAATGTGAGGAACAGATTATCAGAAGCAACGTTAAACCTTGATGGCATGAGACAAAATCATTTCAAAATTAAATTAGCAAGAACCAAAATAATTTTTAAAAAAAACTTCTAAAACAGATTAAAAAGTCCTACGTAAAAAAAGAAAAAATTATGAACCTAATGAGAAAAATACTAAACCTAGTCGATAAAAAATTAATTTTAAAAGAATAATTTTATGCAATCCTTTATAATACTATTATTTATTTACTGTAGCTGTTTATCGCGTGGAATCTGTTTAGCAAGAAAGGCTATCCTCTCCAGGAAATCGATTTGCCTTATAGTAGGCATCAAAATATCTTATAACGCTGAGAAAACCTGAAAATTTAATCCTCCTCCCTCTGCGCGATTTATCTGCCTTTTGCAAGAAAATTTTTAACATTGTTGAAGGAATGAGTGAATATTAACGTCGCACTGTTCAGCTACACGAGCGCTTTTGGCGACGGACTTGGTAATTTTGAACCACGGTGAAGTGGCGAAGACGACACCTAAGCTGGCACCCCCTCTTCTAACTACCACACCACACCAACGGAAGGACGTTTGAGCTCTCGACAGATTTAACGTGCAACGCTCCCCTACATGGCGGGTCTTCAGTGGTACTGGGCTCGAACTCGTGACACGCTAGCCATGATCCGATACCTTGACCACTTGGCTACCGCGGCCACGCAAAATTATGAGATCCGTCGCCAATAGTCCTGGTGTTGCTTCGTGCAACGAAAATTAAAATCAAATCCCAACTGTCTACACCAATTGGCATGCTTCACACATGTGCATAAGCGTTCCTTCTGTGAAAGGGGAATCTTTATTCAATATTAGAAGATGGAACATATTTTTATAGAAATCATGAAGTGATATTAAACGAAAGGAGAGGTATAAAGAACTGTGATACTTTGTTATCTCTAACAGGTAGTGTGTGAAGTGTCAAAATGTATCGATGCCAGTGCATTTTTCTCTCCGAAGAAATTTTACACGTTCGGGTGCTATTCTTTATAATTAGTTGAAGACAATCTTAATCTAGCAATAAGTTGATAATTTCATCAAAAATGATAAAAAAAGTACAACACTTGTAATAATTATGAAAAATAAGCGTTAATGAGAATTAGAATACTGCATTTTATTATTCAATTCCTACTATTAGTTCACACTCTTGTTCATATCTTGTTTAAATTTTCAATCGTTAATTAAATACTTTCTATTCATCTATTTAAGTTCAAATACATTTTTTAAACTTGTATTGAATGACATGATGTTAATACAGTTTTTCAAAAATAAATTCATAATGAAACTTAATCAATGAATAAATAGTAACAAACAAAAATAATAGTCCACCATTATATATAAAAAGGAAAATCGTTCATTGTGTTCCTGTAGTGCAAAGGGGTGGGCAGACTTTTCCAGGATGCGGGCTACTTCTAATTTTTTCAAGTAGTCGCAGTCCATCCAGTGTCAGTGGCCTACACAAGGGCGGGGAAGGGGTCCACGAGTCCGGACTCTTCCTGATAACCCTTCATGTTTTTTCGAGTCCTTATGGCCACATGCATATAGCATGTAAAATGTAATTAAGTATTTGAAATTAATAATATTTTTATTTATAAATCTTAATTATTTATTTAGTACTTTATTTTTTCCTGTTTTTTGTTCCCGACCATCGAAAATATCAAAAAAATATGTTTGGCTGCGTATTGGGGTATGATACGAGAATGGTAGACCTTCAACCCCTACCCTTGAAAAATTCTTGTGTACGCTATTACCCAATGTCGTAGGTGTGGTGAGGCGAGGAAAAGGTTATAATTATAACTTAATAATATATATAAAAAAAAGTACGGAATATGTTCCTACCTACAGAACTAAAATAAAGCAAAACGCAAGAAACAAACTTAATAATAATAGCCCCATATATAATTATATCAAATGATACATTTATTATGAAGCAATTCAAATATATTAAAAAAGTAAAACATTTTTATCTTATGTTAGTTTTCGTTGTTATAGTCAGTAGAAAGCTCAGTCTGCGTAATGTCAGCCAATCTGGGATTTTCCGCATATAATTACTAAATGGTAAAATTTTTAGACGGTCACCTCAAAATGTCTTGGCGGTCCACCTGTCGATCGCGATCGACGTAATGTCCACCCTGGCTGTAGTGCAATGGATAGCGCGTTGAACTTCTAATCCCGGGTGGGATTGAAACCCACCTGGGAATTTTTTTATGCTCGCCTCTTTTTTTAAAAAAAATTTTGTTTTTAAAGCTATAATTTTTAGGCCCGCCGTATAACGCGCGTTTATAAATTTCGATCTTGTTTTTTGGATTAAAAGTGTGCATCATACGCCAGATTATACGATACTTAAACCATCATGAATCAGTATTAAATATTTTACCAATATTTCAAATTGTCAAGAGTTAGAAATGTATGTTCGCAAATACTTTATTTACAGTACATATACGGAAGAAAGAGAAAGAGAGATCTCATAGCGTCTCGATGAACACATGTACATCAGAATACATAACAGAATAGATTATAGGATGGATTAATCGCACTTCTTTATCTGTTTAATCTCACTACAGACACATTCCAACATCTTTTTTAAAGCATACCCTTCGTATTTACGATATCCTTACGAACCATTCTTAATGAATTAGACTCATCTCTGCCGAGTCTTAACGCGTTTATAAACACGCAATATTTCATAGGAGAATCAAAGCTCTTATTCGTTAATGTTGATATAAATCTTCGGTTTAGTGATATCATACATCTCGTACATCATAAGTTTCAAATCTTGAGTGTAGTGTTCCACTTCAATCACGGGCAAAAAGATCTTTACCATTTCTTTACTTTTTAAAAGTGTGGGGGGAAATTCACGCCTAGGTCGTGCTTCTCGAGCCTTTTCTAAGTCTTCATCTTAAGATCTCGAACATTCTTTTGATTATTATATATTTTAAAAAAACAACCTTCTAAGTACCTCCGCAATGATAGTTTATGAAAAAGTTTCGGCAGCTGAAATATTTTTGAGTAAGTCAGTGAAATTTAAAACAGTAACTAAATTAACAATTGCCATGGGCCGTGGGTAGCCTAGTGGTTAGAGCATTGGACTCCAGACCGGAAGGCCTGGATTCGATGCCCGATGCCACCAAATTCCCACCGTGTATAAACGGAGAACGGGCTTGTTAAATCAGTGGGTCCGAATGGTGTCGCCATCTATCGTGTTGTTCCGAGCAAAATCGCACTGTCACCTTCTTGGGGGGCTCAAAGCTTAGGCTAACGACAGGCGTAAAATTCCAGCCCTTAGCCGCGATGAGTTTCGTGGACCTTGATCTGATGTTACTGTCGATCAGGTGGCATAAGCAACAACAACAACACAATTGCCATGAAATACTCTAATTTGATCTGGGAATTTATCTAGACGCAATAGGAAATTCGTCATTTTAGCTATGGTTTTATTGACTTTTTAATCAATACTGTTGATTATCCATATAACAGACAAAGCGCGTGAATAGTTTCTTTTGTTTTAAAACTAAAGCTATTTGAAATTGCTTTATTAAAATTGGAATGCCCTAATGTAGAATATTGAGGTATTATTTTCGAAACGTTTTATAATACACATGGAGTTCTATAAAAATGGCAACTTTCATATACCGAGAAAAAAATTCATCTTAAATGTAATTACTTAAAAACGCATTAATTACCCTGATGCTTATATTTATATATGCTGTATAGTATTCTTTTTTCTAGAAAAACTATTTACTGTACTAATTTTTTAACCCGGGAGCAGTCGCACACTGTTTACGAACGTTAGTGGTCGCGCGGGGTGAGAGTCACCTCAATCCTTTTTTTATAATTATCTTTATTGTTCGAGATAAAAATAGTAATTCTAGTCAAAAAGTTAATTAAGAGAAAGTATACTTGCAAACTTTTAAGGACTTTTTAATTTTTCTTCGATAATTTGAGAAAAAAAACTCTTAACTGAATTAAAATGTTTCAAATGTGCGTAATTTAATAAAGGACCCAAATCATAGATACTTTTCGCAAACATTACAGGAATGTTATTTGAAGGCAAGACCGTCATATTTTGTTCAAGTTATTGTACTTTTATTGTCCTTCGAGGATCAACAAATAGTGCAACCGCTACCGGATTTAAAAAAAAACAACATCTAGGACATATTTTTCATATGCAATATTTTGTGGGTCTTTTGAAGCATTATTTGGTTTTAAAAAATGCTATAGAAAGCGCACTGTTGCCATTTATTTTCAGAGCTGCTTGTATATTCTTATCAGGTGCACCCTTCAAGGTTCAAAAATCACTGCTCCAAATAATTTTATAAATCACGGGTTTCCAATTTTTTAAACTTATCTTCTAATGTTGAAATGCACTTTCAAACTCGAAATATTTCTACGTATTTTACAAATCTCATTTTTATACATTCATGTAATTCGTAGAACACAAGATAATTTTTCAGACAGATAATAGCTTAATCAACATCTGCTCGGTGAAAAAAGGCTTCTTGCGCTGTGCTAAGGAATATTGTATGCTAAGAAAAAAGTTTATTCATTTCAATTAACATTTCACGCATTAAAATATCTGTCGTACCATTATTACGTCAGATTGTTCATTCTATGTTAACGTCACATTTCGCACGACACGAGGGCTTTTGTCGACGGACTTCATAACTTTGAATCTTGGTCAAATGACAAGATCTGTCATCTCACGCTCTTAACTTCCCCTTCACGTAAACTTGAGGACTTCTAAAAAAAAAGAAGGGGGAAGGGAGGCGGCAACAAAGAAATAAAGTTGATAGAAGATTTACTAGCTTCAAAAGGCAATAATAAGAAAATTCAGCATTACTCGTTATAACGAATAGATCCCCTGACCAGAGATCTTCGTAATAATTGAAATTAAACTCCTCGTAATCATAACCTAAACCAAAACGAGAAGCATGAAAAATATAACTGACTTGTGTCAAAATGGGCAAACAAATCATTTCTAATTTTTGAACAGTATTACATTATTCTCAGGTGGTATGTGAGTGGAGTGAATGAAATTGAAGAATAGCTTCGGCAACCTTATTCTTTTACTAACCTCAACCGGTGGTTTAAATACACTTTATTGTTCTCCACCAATAAAACTGTCTAAATCAATCTTGAATATTCCATTCCGATGAAGAATGAAGATAAATTTCAGAGAGATGAGAGTTTTAAAATAACTCATCGTCAGAAAGATGAGTGGAATGTGAATATGTCACCGAGCCGACCCAACATTGAATAAGATTCATTGTTTTCTTTCCCATTGGTCAGCTCATTTTTAACCCATTCTGGGAAAAGGGGGCGGGATGGTCCATTATTGTTTGGGTCAGGATGTCCACCACGTCCATTAATCTCTTAACCCTTCCCTTTGACCATTCCCTTCCGGACTTCTAAGCATGTCATTGTACAGAATGAAAACAGTACTGTTTGTTCTCCAAATTCTTTTGCCAGTTAGGGGCACACAAAAGGGTAAAAAAGAATCTGCAAAAAGTTTTATAAAAAGATTCCAATGTCA
Organism: Trichonephila clavata; assembly: GCA_019973975.1. Lineage (NCBI taxonomy): Eukaryota > Metazoa > Arthropoda > Arachnida > Araneae > Nephilidae > Trichonephila > Trichonephila clavata. Next base: position 42,465 of record BMAO01028690.1, read on the forward strand.
AACAAAAGTCCTTTGAAAAAGATAACCACAGCTGGACTTTGCCCGGCTCTTTTTTTTTTTTTTTAGTCGTGTCCGGTAAGACATGGAGCGTTTTTGAAAAATGCCCCTCGTCTTTGGTTTTTCTTGATCTTGTTTGAATGTGAAATATGGACTATTTTGACATCTGCTAAGATGCAAGTTATTGAGAGGGGTCGACTGTGGAATTTGTTCACCCTTGACTTCATTCCCCCCCCCTTCTTAAGCTTTCACTGAATACGAATGAATGATTGCCTATTAATGTCGCAGTTAGGTAGCTATTGGTGACCGACAGTGGGAACTCAAGAGTGGTGTCCTGAAGGTCCGGACCCCCCCTTAAAGCCCTTGAGTTTTTTTCGATTGATGGTAATCCTATATATAAATAACGTAAAATTTAATTAAGTACTTGTAATTAACAATTTATTTTATTAATTAATGCTAATTATTAATTCAATGATTTATTTTTTTACTGACTTTTGTAAACAAAATCGACAAAATCAGAAGAATCAATTGGTGTTGTCTTGAGGTATGATACGAGTTGGGGGACTTTCGACCATGGACTCCCCACTTGAAAAAATTTTGTGTGCGCTACTGGTGACGGACCTCGCAATTTTGAACACCGGTCAAGTGACGAGGACAGCATCTCTGAGGTGGTTCTCCATTTACTGAATACAAAGAATGCCATTAAAGTCTAAAAGCTTTTTCAAATTTTTTTAAAAACCTCGCAACTAATGTATTATCGTCTTGCACCATTAAATTTAATATCCAGATGTAAGGTTCATTTAAGCAATGGATGGCTTACAAGTGTTGTATGCTAGATAAACTTCAAGATTAAGGTTAACGCTGTTTACTTGTTTCCTTGAAATAAAAATTCATTTATGTGGAATGTTTTTCACAAAAAAATATTTATAGCTTCCAAGTTGTTTTGTGTAACATAAAACTGAAATTGTGTGTGATAAAAATTATAAGGATGGGATATGTAATATTTGTATAAAATAGCAACATTTTAATTGAGTGTGAACTAAATTTTTTTAAAAAAAATACGTTTTAAATAATAATACGTTTCTAGGGGGGTCCGAAGCGTGATTGCTGCTAAGCACCTACCCTTTGTAAAATACAATTTTGGGCCCGAAACCTGACTTTGTTGGGGGAGGGGGCAAATTTTCCGTTACGCTACTGTAGCCGAGTTAACATGACCGTGAACTTATGCATTCGAGAATTCTGGTGTTTCTTAAGATCCATGGGCCGCGAAAGGCTTAGGCATGGGCATGTCCTAAGCTCGAACCTTAGTGCCATTGAAGACCTTATTCCTATGAACACTTTGCTTTTATTTTACAATGAAAAGAGAAAACTGTTTCCCTTTTGGCTCAATGATTGTTTCATAAAATAGGTCTTGACTTTTTTTTTTTGTCTCTCATCTAAGGTAATGAGATAAGGAAAATATGAATATGACACAGAGTTGGTCTCAGAGTTTTTTCACCTCACTGCTCATCATCTTACAAAATAATGTAATTATTTTTATTTTCCAGAGAATGCCACCATCTAAGCCAGTGGCGTAACGGAGAATATTAGGCCCCCTGCAAACTCAGGTTTAGGGCCCCATTCCCAAATACGTACTTAGCGTCAGTCAAGCTTTGGACCCCCTAGAGTCCCTGCCCCCCCCCGCAATGTGGGGGTGTACATTACGCCACTGCATCTAGCTGTGGGAGTTAGGTGATTCTCTCTCCAGTTCACTGAAAAATACTTCCGGTTAGGATTTGTTTAAAATCTGTTAAGTAATCAAATTCACCCTCATGCAACCCAAAGATTAAGTCTAGGCATGTTTACTGGGTCCCCTTTGATATCATTTGCTCAATTTTGGTTGATTCTGAAAAGAGTTTAGAGCTTCTTTTTTTTTTTTTTAGTTTTAGTCATTCCTCCTTGTAAATAGTACGCTTTGTGTAGTGAACACACAGGGTCATTTAAATTGCTTGTGTGTCGAATCCCCAAGCGCACGACATGGACAGAAGGGTGGACGATTTAAACGATTTAAGTATGATTAATGAAACCCAAGTTGAAATATAAATATCTTAGGTTTTTCTAATTTAATGTTAACTGTGTGTTGGTTGAAACTGCTTGGTTTTTAGTACTGTGTTCCAGTTACCAAAATTTGGTTCTTAAAACATGCATTTGAGGACTTAGAAATTTCAGCAGTACTGTTTGGCTGTATTCCGTACCATTCAGACTAACTAGTTATTTCTTTTAACTTTCCAAAAGCTCCAGCTCGTGGTACTTGAATAAGACGACCACCTGTTGTTTATTTAAACTTGTGATAGCGGTCGGTTCCTGCTCGACTCTGAACCCTCTTGCCTGTAAACCCGGCTAGATGTGTGGGAGAAACTGAATGATCCACGGACATGATTTCAATCTAATCAATTTATTAATTCCAAATATCAATCAGACACAATATAATTCTAATTAAGGTAGATGATATATAGTACAGCGCAGGGGTGAGATTCTATAACACGGGGATACTACTACAGACCCTCAACTGAATCTAAGATAGCTTAAATACTCTCAAATATAACTACGTCACACACTAATCAGCTAACTTCTACTTAATCAAGCGCACAATACCTGTACTCTTACGCATTGGATCTTACACTGGAAACTTGCAGGTGATCTCTTCGGCTTGATCAATGTCGTTGGCTCCTCGCTCTGTTTCCTGGACAACTCCAAGACCGCTAACTAATTCCACTCTCTTTCAATCTTCAACTAACAACTAATTCGCAGAATTTTTGTTAAGTCCTTATTACCAACTCCAACGTGTCAACTCACGAACTCGCAAAAACAGAATTTATATAATATACTTCATTTACATAATCACGTTTCCTTGCTCGATGAAAGTTAGTTGAAATAAATATTTTCCTTAAAGAGTCATGAAGGGATTAGTAGAAACACTTATAGATCCGTCACAAACTCTTCTAGGCAATTCAAATATCACCCAAGTGGATAGCCAAGTCCTAGAACTTCAATCAACCAAGTTCCCAACCGGAGCCCCAAGCCTTTGTTTTTACCCTCTTGGAGCAACCTGAGAAAGGATGTGAGAAGCTTACCAAGCATCCCTCTGTTTTGGTGGCGAGTTGTTTGAGAGTCTGTATCTTTTGTTCCTAGTGGCAGGAAACGGGAAACCGAACCTTTCCGTGGTTCGCAGACTCTTAATTCGCGCCACGCGTCTCCAGAGCCGTTGTTTTTCACGCTCGCTTAGCGAGGAGATGAATTGCTGCGTGAACTCACGCGTGAACGGGGGCGTCACGCAACGACTTCAACAGATTTGGAAAGGTGCTCTCACGCATATTGATGAAGGTGCTGGAACACAGGGGTGGGCAGGTATGACATTCGAACTGCAAAGCTGTTGAGTGGTTTCGTTAAAAATACAGCAGAAGGGATTAGAAGTCGTTTTCAGTAGCCACCGAAAGATGGAAATGCCAGTAAATGAATTATGAAACTTTATTTTTAGCATTTTTACTCAATGCTACAATAATTAAATTTTCTGAGTGTCGGAAATGTCTTTCATACAACGAATTTAAAATAGAAATTTCTTGTTTTTTAAATTTTTTTTGTTTTTCTAAGTTTATTCAGCTAAGTCATCCTAGGACTCTTTTGCGAAATTTTTCATAAAAATACGCCAAAAAAGGGAGCCAGCTTTTAAAAAAAAAAAAAAAAGAATTATTAATCACGTGATAAAAAAATAAAATAAAAGCTACGCATTTATTTATTTTTGATTTTTTTTTTAAATTCATTTTATAAATGTAAATTAAGATGATCTATTTATAAGTTTTTAAAAATATCATCAATAAGTTTAATTATAAAGTTTCTAAAAAATGTTTCTTAATAAAATTACTTTCAATCTTTAAAGCTGTGAAAAAAGTTTTTAAATGTAAAACCTTTCTCACGAGAAAAAAAAAATGCTTTTAGTACAAATTGTAGCATATTATTTAAGGTTGATCTCCTCGAAAACACATGTTTTGCGTATGGCAAAACCCAAATTTGAATAAATTTTTTACGAAATTACTTCAAAGAAGAGCGATTTTCGGATGCTGAAATGGTTCTTGTGTATATGTCGTTTTTTTTTCAATATCTTGTTCATTTTTAACTAAACTATAATATCGACTACACTTTTCATTAGATTAAATTTGCTCTTTTTCTCATTATTGCTATAATTTTCAATTATATAATAACTTTAAAAATATATGTACTTAAACATCAATATATTGCTTGACATTTGTACTAAATAATGGTATTTATGTATTATACAATCGACCCATTTCGTCAGAACAAAAAGCATTCGTGCCGTGCCGACGTGCCAACGCGCGTTCGAACTCAGTAATAAAAAAAAATAGCTTTTGGTGACATCTTTTGGTTTTTCGGAATTAGTCGACGGTATAATGGCGTAAGCATGTAAATAACTTATTCTTTCCTTTTTTTTTTTACTGTAAATTCTATGAAAACTATAATTATCCCTGAAAGAAACTATTTAAGATCATATAAAAATGACAATAACATTATAAACAAGTAACCGGTATTACCCGTATTTTCTTCACATTGATTTAAATTTCTATTACAAATTGTTGCATGTACACCTCCATTCATTCTCCTATTTGTTTTTAATAGAAAACTATTTCAGAAGTTTTAAATTGATTGCAATTTTTTCAATAAATGAAATTTTTTTCCCAAATGAAAAGAGCTGTATTTAATTGAAGTAATACAAGCCCATTTGTTATTCTACTGTTTCTGTGGTGTTACCTCTTTTGTTTACAGTTCAAACATCTCTCCCCCCCCCTTTATAAATTTTTCTTTAAATAAGTTTGTTTATCGTGAATTCTTTCTTCGTTATGATACTGATTTGAGGCTTTACAAATCAAAACTTGGTAACTCTCATAATATGGTTAAGGCTGTCGACTAACACTAATGACTGAGAATCGTGAGGAGCGAGGGAAAATCCATTATAATTAAGTTGACTCGGCGGGGGGGGGAGGTTTATATGTCTCTATATTGTGAAAGATGACTCTAGCCATGATACTAATTGAAGTGTTACTGTGGTTGAATAGGAAAGGTTACAGCTTAAAGAATGCCTTTAAGGATTATGAGATGATTTTGAGGCAAAGGAAAAACTATCATACATCGCTATGTTGATGGAGAAGGGAAGCTACAAAATACACGTGTTGATGACTAAATGCACGTTTTAATCGGTTTAAAATTAAACAAATGGAACTACAGAAATTACAAACCTGGGTGTTAATTGTCCTTTTTTAATTGAGATGACAAGGTTAAATTATTTCTTCAATTGTATTTTAAAACTGAATTGAAATCAGAAGAAAAGTATTTCGGTTCTCGAATTGAAGCCTTGATGGGGGCGGGAAGAGGAAAAAGAAATTTCAAACATTATTTCCAATTATATAATTTTTGAATTAAATTTTAAATTTATCAACCTTAGCTTTATGTTTGATTTCATTTTTATTATGCACTAAGAAGAAGGATTAAAATTTTTTAAGCGAGAGAATTAAAATTAACAAGCATTTTGAATTATAATTGATAAGCATTTTGAATTAAAAGAGATCGCTGTGTATTAATATATTCAGGGCAAAGTGCAATGAGACGATGAATTTGCCCCAAAATTCAGCTTTCTCTTTTTGTGTGTTTCGTATTCTATTTTATTCAAATGCACTTTTTAACTTTTAATTTTATTCAAACAAGGGAATGTTAATTTAATTGTTTTACTCTTCAAGATTTATGTTAGAAATATCAATTATTATTGAACAGTACGTAATAGAAAAGATGGGTAGAAATTTGTATCACCAAACTCAGAATGTTTTCGTAGCTCTTCGAGGACATTTTTGTCATAATGACACAATTTTATGTTTATTTAAAATGGTCTTTTTTCAAAAAAAAAAAAAAAAAAAAAACTGATAGAGTGGTCTGTTTTAATGAAGTATAAAATGTGTAGTATATATTCAGGAGAATTGATACTCTCATCAAAAATAAGTGATGCATTTCAGTTTACTGCTTTTTATCCTTTAGTATTGTCATAATACATTTCTGAATAAGTAATTCTAGTAGTAATGTTTCTGAAAGAAGTAACTATAGAGTTTTTTAATGTTATCTCAATACCACCAGGGTGTGTGTGGGGGGGGGCAACTTTGTTACTGTACAATTTTTCTTCCCATTAAGTGGCGCATATTTGGGGAGGGTCCGGAACTCCTCCCCTTCCCGTGGTGCTTGATTTTTTCCCCCTTGAATTCTTTATAATCATATGTAAGTAGTTTACCCTAGTACGTAAAATAATTCATAACAAAGGTTGCGATTTCGGTTCTAATAAGTGGTAAAATAGAATTTCTTCCCCCCCCCCCTTGTTTGCTTTTCAAGACTGAGAGCAGCATGCGAGCACATAAAAATACCCTCTTATTCTCAGAATTGAACTAGTCTTTTGCTCTCTATCGTCCTTGTGTGGTTATCTTTCCTCAAAATTTTGTTAACAGACAAGGTCAAAAATTGAGTCTCATCTCACCACGTGCGCTGGTAAGCCCACGTGACAACAGTCAGAAATTCTTTTATAACTTGTATTTCACTCATTAATTATTTTAATTTATTGATGTAATTTATTAATAAATTCTAAATTTTTTACTGTTTTTTGTTCTCGGTAATCGATAAATCAGAATAATATGTTTGGCGGCGACGTATTGGGATATGACAGGGAATCGTACATTTTCGACCCTCGATTCCTCCCTTGAAAAATTCCTGTGTGCGCCACTGGAGGAAGGATAGCTTTGTTTGTCTCCATATGTAGAGTAAGTACATACAGTAGCGCACACAAAATTTTTTCAAGGGGAGTGTCCATGGTCGAAAGCCCCCGAACTCGTATCATACCTCAAGACAACACCAATTGCTTCTTCTGATTTTGTCAACAAAAATAAAATAAAAATTAAATTATTGAATTAATAATTAGCATTAATTAATAAAATGAATTGTTAATTACTTGAACTTATTTTTTAAAATTTTACGTTATATATATATATATATATATATATATAGGATTATCATCAATCGGAAAAAGCTCAAGTCTTTGGGGGGGGGGGTCCGGACCCCTAGGACCCCTCCCCCCTCTTGTGTGCGCCACTGAGTACATACATCCCGTATCTCAAACATTCGACAATAGTTATTTCATCTCGGGAAGAATTAAAACAGCCCACATCTGGCTCAAAATTTTAAACTTTCCAGCTGGTAAAATCGCTTCCAGAAATGCCTCTGGAACGGAGTCTTTTACCATCGTGTGTGTTCCAAATACCGATAAGTGTCTGTCTGTCTGTTTGTAGTTTAGAGATTGATATATAGCCTGTCATTTGAGAATCCCCGGGGGCCCTTGCAAGATACAATAGAATCGGCTGTGAAGTTGTTGGGGAACCTTCAACATGATTATAAAAGGGGAGAGGCGAATGAATTATGGTTTTAAAAAAGTGCGCAACGCCGCGTTGTTTCTTGCTGTCCTGCAGGTGGTTGTCTGCATTTGTAGCCACTTCTTGATTGACCATCGCAAGAAACTGCCACATTGTAAAAGACCCTCTATTATATAGTTAGCGCTTTAGAAGAATTGAAGTAGATTTGGCAAAAGACAAATTAGTAAGTCTGGTTCTAGTGAAACGGATTTTATCACACGTGCAAACACATTTTCTTTCGTTTTTTTTTTTTTTAATTATTTGTTACTTGTAGTTTGTTTTAATAGTATTTAAGTAATTGTGTTTTGAGATCTAAAAATACAATCAAAATATCTCTTGGCATACAAAAATAACTTTTTACGGCACGGATCATGGAATTATTACATAAGAATCTAGAAATTAGAATGAGGGGATGGGGGCACAGTGCTTTTATCCATTGGGTGCTAAAAACGGGTGACCAGCTGCCCGGATAAGCTGGACTTAACCAGATTTTCTGATTATAAATTTCGATCCACCAGTACCAAGAAGGCCTGCAAATGTTCTACGCCCAGGGGCCGAAATGAACTTAAATCGTCACTGGGAGGGGGAGAGGCATTTAAAGATCTAATTGTCAAAAGCTTCCCCAAAACATTTTAATAATATGACCTTAAACATATTTTACAGATTTTAAGGCTTTTAAAATTTAAATAATAACTATATTTTGTGTGCGTGTGTTTGAATTTGTTATTTATCGTTTCAAAGAGAAATGTAAAAAGAAAAATTATTTTCGAAGTTTATGTATTTATGTATTTTTACTATTTTTTCGTTGGACTAATAAAAGTATCCCTCTTTCCTGTTAAAATCATATCAGAGATGTATATTGATTTGCAATCTGTCTGTGTATATTTATGAAAGAAATATTAAAAATACCTTTTATCGCATTTTATGTATGTTCATCAAGAATTATTATATAAAATGAGAGTATACAAAAGTAACGCATTTTTTTTATTTGATTCATGATGTTGCACTCATTTAAAAACGTTTGGCTGTATTTTTCGAAATACCGTCGAATATAGAAAAATATTCTAAATTTTTATTATAGTCAAGAGAATATTCTCTATTGCAAGAATCAGACTATAGAATAAATTCTGCATCATCAATAACAAATCGAATGAAAATGGATGGTTTTAAACAATTTACAATTAAAAAAATGATATAAATTAAAAAATTGAGATTAAAAATATGCGATATTAACATTAATTCACGGAGTTGTAAATTCCATATATCTTTGAATACGAGTTGTAAAAATCTAGAAACATTATAAATAAATTCGTTCTCGTCTGTTAAAGTGCATTCGGTCATTTGACGAACAAGGTCCGTCCCACCAATAGCCTAGTTTAGGTTGGAATAGAAAAAGGTTATTGGGAAGGTCTTGGTTCAACGGGCTGTTGTGTTAATAGAAGTTCATATACCATCTAATGGATAATACCAAGAAATTTCTGAGAGTGAAATACACACATGGCAGTTATTCCAGGTGGATGAATGCCACTGATTCAGCCTTTAAATGTGTTTAATGGCACCCACAAGGTGACCTTGGTGTCCGGACCCCCCCCCCCAAAGCCCTTGAGTTTTTTTCGATTGATGATAATCCTAAATTTATATAACGTAAAATTTAATTAAGTATTTGTAATTAACTATTTATTTTATTAATTATTGCTAATTATTAATTCAATAATTTATTTTTTACTGTTTTTTGTTAACAAAATCGATAAAATCAGATTAATCAATTGGTGTTGTCTTGAAGTATGATACGAGTTGGGGGACTTTCGACCTTGGACTCCCCCCTTGAAAATTTTTTGTGGGCGCTGCCGATCATATAAATTTAATTATTAAAGAATTAATATTAATGTTAAAAAATTAATATTAATTAATATTAAAGAAATATTATGAAAATTACTCTTTTTGTTATATTTCTCGCACCTTCCGTAGCTCTTCTCTTTGTCCCCTTTTGACTCTTTGTCCCCTTTTGACTAACATTCCCTGGAGCCCTCTTGAATCTGACAAATGATTCGGACAGGTCGTCACAAGGTTAAAAGTCAAGGAGTTACAAAATAACAACAGGAATAAACTCACAATTTTTTTTTTTAGAATTTTTTCGTGAAAGGATATCCTACCGTGAGAACGTTTCCCTAAAAAGAGATGTCACAGCTGCAGTAGCAAATAGAGGACAAGCTACAAGTTTTTCAACAACCCCTTTCCTGTTTAAGAACCGTTTCTATATCCATTTTACATGCTGACCGTTTTTCATTCTATTGTCCTTTCCTGTCAGCAGTCCCCTTCCTAAGCACTTCATTTCTGGTCCTGGCAGAGAGGGTCAACAATTGACCACAGCGGGTGGTGATCTCCTAGGAGTTTATGACAAGATAATGGTTCCTCACGGAGCAGTAACTGAGCTTCAGTCAAAATGTGTGCCCCCTTGTAGATTGATTCTATTGATAAAAGAAAAAGAGGAAAACTAGTATCGTTATTTCTTTCTGCTTTTGAGGATTTTAAGAAAAAGATGTGTAAAAAAGACGGGTGTGTTTGTTTAGTTTTTCAGAAGTAAAACGTAGCCTTTTAAGGAATGGGGAGATGGTTGTAAACAGTTGAGATCCAATGCTGTAATGGTTTTTTTAGAAGTGAGCTATTTTAGACAATGATAGTATCAAAGCTGCCATTTATCAGAGTGACAGATTGAATCAAAATTCACATTTTACGAGTTTCCATTTTATTTATTTGGTTGGGGAGAAGGCGTTAGTTTGGCGTCTTCTATTGAGTAAGGTAAGGAGTTGTAGACGCTACGCCAGATATTCATACATCGCGTGCCGATAATCAAAGAAAAGAGTATTTGGGATGCAGTCCGCTTTCTAAAAAAAGTCGGCAAACTGAATCAATTGACTTCTTTACCTGATTTCGTTTTTGTTAGTTTTTATTACTTTTACCCTCTGGTAGTGAACTATTAGAAAGATTGAGTATGCCCCTAAGAGTTTATCAGACTATATTTAAATCGAGTTTTCTCTTTCTTTTTGTTCAGAAGTAAACTCTATTAATCAAATGAAGCTTTAAATGTATCGCTGTGCTAAAAATAGCGGTGACTTGTTCGATTAAATTAGGGGTACTCCGCCTTTTTACTTGCCGGTCCTCGTACGTATGATAGGTATTTCATTCGGGCCGCTCCATGAAGATAAAGGGGGGGGGGGGCACACTAAGTTCAAATCAACATTGGACAAACCAAAATTAATTAAAATATTAAAAACTATTTTTTGTGTGCTTTTTCTTTAATACTATATTAACTTTTCTATCAAACACATACTGAAAATATTTACTTTTATGCATTTTTTTTTTTGTGAGTTATAGTGTAGTTTCGATTTCTTTTCATCCATGACCAAGTTTCTTGTCTACATTTTACTATTAAAAAAAAAAAGCAAATTGATAGATCTGATTGCTTTATCGATAGAATGTCCCGTTAAATGTATGGTACTTAGTTCTTAAATAGTTGAATTTCTTAATAGCATGAACTATCGCCGTGCCACTCAGAAAAGACCGGCGGGCCACGTGTGGCCTAAGGTTGAGTTTCACTGAATTAAACAGTGACATACTCAGGCAAAAAAATTTTATATTTTGTTTGTGTTAAAAAAGTTTAATGTTTTATTTCCTTAACAAAGGCTTAAACTGGTGGATTGATGTAGATCTATCTCTATTTAACGAAATCGCTAAATTTCTAAAAAAAGTTAAGTATGTAAAAAATTTATTAAACAGAGATTCATCTTTTAATATACTTCATAAACCCCATAAAAATTTTAAATTAATAAACGCTATATATTATTAAAAAAATAATTATTATATATATATATATTATTATTATTTTTTTTTTTTTTTGTAAATTAATATCTTGTTTTATATACTTTACCCATTAAAAAGAAATCTGTACGGAAAAGAAGAGAGGAAAAAGAAGAAAAAAATACCCAGAAATGCATGCAAAATACGCATTTTACATTAAAATTAATTTGAAGCCAACAAGTAATTTCAAAAAATATCTTTTTAATAACCACTAATTTTAAGCATACATTACTACAGGCGTCCCTAAATTTAATTGCTAATAAAATCTGTTAGTTTTGTTTGAAAAACTTTATTGCTTTCTGTGAGTTAAGCATCTGGTAAAACCAGTTCGAAATCATTGATCACCATAAAATGTAATAAAAGAGAGAATCATTTTAAATGTACAGAAATATTTTAAAAATCGGGAGAAAAAATATCGAATCACAAGAGATAAAGTTCGCTAAACAGAAAATGCGCTTCTCTAATTAAAAGTTATTTTACATAAATTTTTTTTTAATGTTTTTGATTTTAGGAAAAAGCTCGCAAAATAGATGTTCGTAAAATGGAGATCCGGCTGTATTTCCAATTCCGGATTTTCTTACGTAAAGTAATAATGAAAATGTGCTATGTTTTTTAAACTTTTGTTCAAACTTATCCGAGGGATATAGATGATGTATATCATAAAGAGGTTAATAAAATTAAGCATAATTATATTGAATGCATAATCATATGGGCTAGATAAGAAATATGAAAAAGAAAAATGCAGATAAAGTTGGAGCTTTTAAACTGAGTATATCTCATTCTTACTTAAAATGCCTGTTTATACACATACCGTATATTTCCGAGCATAAGCCCCGAATTATAGGTAAATCTTGAAAGTGGATCCCTATGAAAGAAATTAAAAAGCAAATGTAAGATGTTAAGGTCAAATTAGTTTATATATATGTAACGCACGGTATAGTTCCAAGACCGAAATGTAGGTGCCGCCATTACAGTATTGTCTTGGAACCGGAAGTGTGACTGGTACGAAACACATCGTCAGAGAGAGTTTGGATCTGGACAAGTATGCGTTCCCCATTTCGATGTCCAATCCTGGACTATGTAAACTTTTACTTATTTTCTCTAAATGTTTGTCTTGTAATTGTCTAAGTGTCTGTTCTTTGTAACTGTGCTATCTTATGCCATTAAATATATTAATTTACCCCGAGATTCTATTAATTACTTTTGGTTACCCCAAGTAATGACGTAAGCTGCAGTTACATATATATATATAATAGCAAAGATATTATAGATAAAACATGGGATATTACTCTTGCGGTTTCTTCCCCGATTTAAAAAAAAAATATTTTTCATAAACACAATATATCTAAGTATATGTAATTTTCCTTTTTTTACCCTCTTCTTTTTATCTGTATTTCATTGCCCCCTTCTTTTTTTACCATATTTGAGGGGAAAAAATATTCTGTTTTTTATTTTATAGAGATTCTGTAAACCACGTATTTATATATAAACGTATTTATATATATTTCAGTATTTATATATAAACATGACTAAAATGTAAACTAATTCATTACCTTTTCTTTAATTTAAAATAGAATATAAATACTCCTTCTTTATTTTTCGGACTTATAATATGTTTTAAGAGAAAAGAAAAAGAAAATAAATTAAGGAGGACGCGGACAATAAAATTATACTGAAATACAGGCATATTTTTTTTTTTAGAGAATGGTTTTTAAAAAAAAAAAAAATTCTGTACACAGTGTTGTAATATTTTTGGGCAAAAAATTATTGGAAATTTTATAAATTTTCCAAACAAAGTTATTTACCACCGATTTGTCGTCTTCGGGAAGGAAAATGGTATTATACATAAGAATATTTGGTACCAAATCTCGCCAAGTTGGCGCTATTGGGGACAACACACAATATACTCATAAAAATACAAGTATTAATTAAAAAAGTTATTTTTGGCTTTTCCTCTGTTTTTGAAGTATTATGAAAAATACGTCACTGATAAGAAAAGACCTCGTTTTGCATTGAAAATTGGGGGGGGGGGGTAAAAGGTTACCAGCGGGAATATTTCGTTTGGCATTGGTTGTATAATTTTTAGCAACTTTATAGACTGCATTGGCAAAAAGAAAAAGTACCGGATATTTAAATGGAAGTCGGATCACGAAGACGGTTCCTTACAGCAGCAGATTTCAACACTCGAATAAAAAAAAGTGGGAAATTGTCAAAAATTATTCAAATTTGTAACAACATATGGTGATGAAATTATTAAATACTTTTAATCTCGATGGACTAAATTCATTTGGCGTCATAATCACATAACTACAACCACGTGTTTCCAGCCAGTCATTTCATAAATTCTTGTGGCGTCATTAGTTATATGATAAATGCAAACACGTGTATTCCAACCAATTAGTTCATGAGCCTCGTTGTTGCCAATATATTTGTTCAAAAAAAAATGTCGTTATTTTTGTTCTAATGCCACCTGTCTGACGGTGTCAGATCGAGGCCCACGAAATTTGTCGGTCGCAAGGTTTTTTTTTAGCTTTTGAGCACCATGTAGGTGACAGCACGATTTGGCTCGTTTCCTACACGATAGATGGCAACACCATCTATCTCCACCTCCATAATTTAGGCATGGAACTGGAGGGGAGGGAAATATTCTCCAACCCCCACGGTTTCAGCTACGACCGCCCACAAGATTTTCGGACCCACTTATTTAATGAGCACGTACTCCGTGTGTACTCGGAGGGTATTTGGTGGCATCGGGCTACGAACCCAGGCCATTTCGGTTTAAAGTCCGATGCTCTAACCACTAGGCTACCCATGGCCACGTTAAAAAAATAAATAATACAGATGAGTAAGCAAAATGCACTGGATTTAAAATACACGTATAATATAAGAATTTTTTGTTTTGCCCCTTAACTGTGTAACTAATTTTTTTTGATATGTATTGGGATCCCTATAGTTTGGAGGCCTCGTATCATTGATACTGATGATTCGGTGGTGGCTGCGCCCCTGATGTTGTGGTAGTTGTATCCAAGCGACAAATATGTTCTGAAAATCTTACTTACTTTTATTAATTTTATTACATTAATGTCCTTATAATTTTTGTAAATTTCAGCATTTGTTCTTCATTAAAAATTACCCTCTCTTATTCAACTAAAATGGTTCTCATGATCTTTCTCTTACCACACACACACAATATTGGCCTTGTGACGTAGTCACAAAGGAGATATCACCCCTATTCATGATGAACTCCACAGCTGGAGAGCACGTAGCTTTGGTGTCATTGTGCTTTTCTCTACATATGGACAGTCGGCACCGGTGTAACTGGTGACACTATGGACTGGGCATCACTGTATTATTTTTCGTCCATAGGTAGTGATTGTCTGAATGAGAAGGCTGGCGCATCGGCAGACGACGGCGGGTCACTTCAAAAGAGGAAAAGGCGGCGAGGTGGTTCGAGAAACCAGATGCCGCCAAGCCCTTGTCGTCGGAAACTTTTGAGAGGGACCCGAGCCTTTGTTATCCCTGCACCAATGGTGGGCTAGGGGAGACCGAGGTGCAGGGTGCAAAACCTTGAGGCTTGCCAATGGGGGTTGATAAGGGGCGTGGAGTGGATCCTCCCCTGGAGCTTAAAAGGGTCGACCCAGGGAAAGAGAGGATCGACCTCCGAGACGGAACCCTGGGATCTAGAAAGAAAGCACGAGGCGAGGGCCCGCGGCAGAGGACTCCCACGATAGACGCCTGAGACAGTATCCGACGGACGAATAAAGAAGACGCGAGGAGTGGACACCGATGCACCCGAACTGGCTAAATAGAACTAACACCTGAAACTGGGTTTTTCTCTTCCTAGTGATCTTCTAAATGTTAAAAAGTGAAATAAACCAATTTTAGCTCACAAAAAAAGTATTTTTTTAATGATTAACCTGGTGTCACAATACGCTACCCAGTCCACGACGCCACAGCCTCTTCTTTCTTTGCGAAGGTCTAAGAAGCATAGGTCAGAACTGGACATATAATAGTTTTGTATGTTTGTAATTTTGTATCTCTCTTTATGTATGATGATCTGTAAAAGGTTCGACAACCTTTTAAACATCTATTTGTTGACAGTATTCGCTTCTTTAGCTCCAACATCAATATTATTATTAGAGTCAATTTTAAAAGAACTATATCGACACAAATATAGTTGGCTCGATGAAATTTTTTTCGAAATAATGTCTCATTTGATTGAATTAAACATCTTATTGGCATCTTATTATATTTTCATTCGATGGAAAACTAATGCATATTTCCCTATGAACAGACTTCTGTGAGAGATAACTGTACTCTGGAAATGATCAAGTCAGTTCCAACTGGATTCAACTGTAACAACCTTACGAGATTGACACATGTAAATTTGCTTAGTCTTGGAATGCCTCGTTGCTTTTTCTGCTGTTTAAAGCAAATATTAAGAGCTTATTAACGAGCTAGAAATAACCATCCTCAGTTTGTGCAGGAAAATAGCTTTATTTAAACAGATATCTCAGTTGGATGTCGTAATAATACCGCGTAAAAATCTTACCTCGATTTTTCCAACAACGAGTAACATTAACTTATAGTTGTTTATTAAGTAGTATATACATTGTGTTTCAAATCTGTATTACTGTGAATGTAGTTTAGAAATTTGTCATCAATGAAGCAAATGACTTTAAGAGAATTAAGATTTGTAAGAGTTTGCATATCTTTTTAAAAAAATTAAGGATTCTTTTTGGAAATTTGCTTAATAAAATGGATTCCATTACATAAGAAAAATTGGCCCTTTTCATAATGAATGCATTTTTAACACTTAAAAACATTTAAACTAATATATATATTTTTTCAAATATTTAACTTGTCGATACTATTAAACTATTTCAAATGTAAAAAAAAAAATAAAAGACGGAAAGTAAAGAATTTATGGAACATTTAGCAATATGGAAATTTTTTAAAAATGATTGTTAGATCGCGATTTCCGTTTCAATGTGGTAAAACTATACTCATGTCCATAAATTAAGGGTAATGAAGTTCAGGTAAAGAAAGAGACAGAAGCAAAACAAATTTGACTTGTTTGTTAAGTCTATTTATTAAACAAAAGGTAAAGAGCAAAAGAGATGCTATATGTTTGACATAATTAAATAAAAATTGCGATTTTTACTCCCTGGAGCAAATTTAAAAAAGGAACCTATTTACAAAAAACAGTATAACATGGTTAGTATGATGGTTAATACGGAGTATGTCTCCCGGACGATGCAATACAGGCCTTACAACGCCTACGCATGCTGAGTATCAAATTATTAATCTGATCTTGGGGAATATTACGCCACTCATCAAGCAATGCCCTCCGAAGTTCCGGTAGACAAGTGGGAGGGGGTTGACGGGCTGCAATTCGTCGGCCAAGCAACTCCCACACATGCTCTATTGGATTCGAGTCCGGTGAGTATGCTGGCCAATCCATACAGGTGATATCCTCCGATTGAAGGCATTCGTCTACTATGTTTGCATGGTGAGGACGGGCGTTGTCATCCATAAACAGAAATTCAACACCCATGGCGCTCCGAAACAAACGTACATGTTGTTCCAGAATGACATCCCGATAGATGTGGCCTGTCATCGTTACACTCTGAAGATGCAGGTCAGTTCTGGAACCAAGAATAATTCCTCCCCAAACGAGCCATCCTGCACCACCGTAACGGTGCCGTTTAATGGTGTTCTCTTGGTGGTAACGGGTACATGGCGCTCTCCATATGAAATTCCGGCAAAAATCAAACTGCAAACTAAACCTGGACTCGTCGGAAAACATCACACAAGACCACTGTTGCGGTGTCCACAATGTATGCTCTCTACTCCAGGTTAATCGCAGGCGACAGTGAGTTGCGGTAAGGGGAACACATCTGACTGGCCTACGAGCATATAGACCAATGTGCTCTAAGCGTCTGTACACGGTCTTCCTTGAAACTGTCGTACCGGTAGCTGAAGAGAGCTGGCGAGATAGGTCTGATTCTGTGTTCCGTCTGTTTCTTTTGGCAGTAACTGCCAAATACCGGTCCTCATTCGGCGTTGTAACTCGGGGGCGACCTGTGCTGTAACATCTACTCACATTACCATCATCTTGGAAATGACACTCTGGGCGATTCCAAGTTCCTCGGATACTTCCAGCTGGGTACGTCCACATTCCAGTCGTCCAATTATTCTACCAGGTAAAAAATCATCCAAATGCTTCCTTTGTGCCATAACTATGCGGTTATTGCACTGAAAGGCTTTTAAAGCGCTTGTGAACAATTTTACTTCCTTGCCACCATTCCTTATAAAGCATTCCTTCCTCTTACACTCTCGTCATTGTGACGTAGTATCCGCGCCATCTGGTGGTTTCCTGTAATTTGCATATTCTTCTTCAAGATGTGTGTGATAATTCTACAGGTGAAATTTTTATTTTAGAGTTCAATTTCTGTGTGATTCTGAATTATCCTTAATTTAAAGACATGAGTGTATTTCAAAATTTGGAATGTTTTTTTTTGGAGGGGGGGGGCATGTTATAATAAAAGCATCCCAAAAGTGCTTCGATATTAATTTCTAAATTAGTGTTGCTTTATTTTTCATGCCCTTATTATTTCGTTTAGGTTGATGATATATAAATATGCATGAATTTTCAATTTTATATTTTCCGGTCTTAAGTCCGAAAAAAGTTTGGTGAATAGTACTAAAATTCTTCTTTAATTTGGTTTCGTTTGGCAAGAGAAATTAAGTCGAACAATTTTTATTTTGACTTTTGTGCCCAAATATGTTATTTACTCCAAATTACTATCGATTTTATGGAACATGCTTATAAGATTGCATCTTATTGTCAAATCTAAGACGAAACATATTGAAACATCTATGATAGGTGTTTGTATAACTCTTTAAATTTGTTTAACTCTTTATAGTCTTTTTAAGATAGAAAAATTTTCAAATTTAAAATTTTCCAAATGTACGTTCAAAATTATTTTAGAAAAAGTATTTTATATAACGTTATACAATGAAAAAGTGTTTCCTCAAAGATTGTAATTAAAATTTTCTCTGGTTTCTTACCTTTTTCGTGTTTGTAAAATATTTAAGAAATTGAAAACTGATTTCAAATATTAATTTCTGCATATAAATGTAAAATAAAATCTAATTTGCATACATATGCTTTCAATTTTCAAATCAGTCTTTGCTCAGCATCAATAAAAAGGAAATATCCGTCAAATTTCAGCAATCGGATAAAAATAAAATTCATTGCAGGGACGTAGCACAACCGCCGTATAGATTATATGGGGCCCCAGCGTTATAAGGACCCCAGTATGTGTAACATTTTGACACTTTTCCAAAAAAGGGCCCGCAAAGAATTTCGATATAGGGCTTACTCAGATGTAGCTACGCCAGTGGTTCATTACCAAGCAACCAGATGTTGAATTGAATACGTTAGTAAATAGTTTTACTCAGTTACAGTTACAAATAATTAACGCCCGAGAAATTAAATAGTCTGCAAAATGCCAAATATATGTCCATGTGATACTAATAATAGTAATTTTGTAAAACTTTTGTGATATTTTTATACGTAACGATTCCTGTTTTGACTATTTCAAACTCCCAATGAGTACTAATTGGTCAGTTTAAGTTTTCTAGATAATTTTTAAAAAAATGTTTCTTGTTTTAATTGGCTGGGAACGACAAAACATTAGTTTTCTCTGGCCTAACCTTCCTCTTTCCTGTTTAAAATTTTTACTTTTTTATGGTACAAGTATAAATATTTACACTATTCTTTTTTTCTTAAAAACCAAAACATTGCATCCTCAACCTTTCAGAAGAAAAGAGAAAGTATGACGTAATGATATTTTAAAATAATGAAACGAAACCATTGTTTTCTATATATTTTAATAGTATACTTATCTTGATTTCCCACGGCAAAACATTGTAAAATTTCCAGTAAATATGTTTTGTGATATGTGTGCCTAAATTCCATCATAAGATAATGGAAACATTCATTAGAAATATTTTTGAAATTAAACTCGTTATCAAACGAAACAACTCAAGAAAACTTTTTTTTATAGTTATTTTTATTGAGACATTCTGCGTTCTGTATATCGGAATGTTAATTTCATAATTTGACAATAATACTCTTTACTTCCTTTCTTCATTTTTCTTTCAGATCTAACATGAAAATTATTAAGCATTACTTTAAAAATACTAAGTACTTCTTTACATTAGACTCCCGATTTCGATTTTACGCCAAGTGTTCGATTCTTCCAAAAATAAGATTGAAACCGTTTTATGCCAAATCATTTTGTCGCCAAGAAGTTGTCATGTAATTATGACCAGCAAAATAACAGTGATTAATTCCGGTTAAAATAACTTTTTCTTTGGGAGAGTTTCTGACGTCATATCATTTTGTTTCCAAGCGATCAAGTATGTTTAACCAAGAAATGGTGTTAGGAATGGTGTTTATGCTCATGGAATTACTGCGGTGAACATCATATGTGATAAAAACCCTTTTGGGAAGAATTTATGGCATGTCAAACCATTGTATTGTTCAAAAATCAGCCATGTTTAAGGTATCCGACTAACCTAAAACTGTGAATTTTGCCAAAAATTGACAATTTTTTTTTATGATTTTATTTTATGGGCCATCTTACTAGCTTTATAAAAACACCAAGTTTATCATTTTTCATTTACTAGAACAAAAACTACAAGCGTTTTAGTAAAAGCAGGTGCCATTACTCTTTAACCAAGATGAAATACTTTTAAACGCGTTTTACTCAAAATGTGATTTTTTGAAAATAATCAAACGGGGTCAGCGATTGCTAAAAAAGTTTTGAACATAATTAAATGTGAAATTTTTTCTGTAAGTTCTGTATAACAGTAGAATTGTTTTAACCTTCAGATTTATCAATCACTATTTTGTTACAAAATTTACAGTCCCGTATGTGAATATAATCACTGTCGTTTTAAGCATTTTCATATAGTAACCGAAATAAAGTGCTCTAGTTTTTGTAAAAAGAAAATATCTCTTATCCTGAAGGTCATTTCAAAATTGAATAATATAGTAACACATTAGATTGAAAAAAATCAATATTTGTTCATAAACCTTTGGTGCAGAATGGGCCGCATTTATGCTATTTTTTTGTCAATTTTTACCTATTTTTTCCCATTTTAGTAATAATAATTTCTTTTTCTCTTCTCAATTTTAGCACATTTTTCTTAAAATGCACTAAACAAATCTAAAAATATCAAAAAAATCCCCAAATCTCCTTTTTTTAAAAAAAAAGTTCTCGCAACCAGTCGGATACCTTAACCAATATAGCTAACCATTTATGATAAAATTTGGCGATACGCTAAATTTTTCTTTTTAGAAAGAAAGTAAGGCAAACAGTTTTATTGTCAAGTGATCTATTATGTTTACCCGCAGAGGTTTTGCTATCAGGTTCCTATAGAACAGGGGTGGCCAACCTTTTGGGAAAAGAGCCGCTATCTGATGGAAAAAAAAACTATGCGCGCCACTTTCAACTTTTAACAACAAGCAAAAAAAATATGAAAAGGTTAGAAATTGTTATGTATAAGCTTTTTTATTTTTACGCAAATAGCACATTTTTATGAAAGTCCAAGTTGTGGAAATTTAAAAATATAATAAATAAGACAGCACTATAACTTAGGTTTTACAGTTAGTAAACTTTTTACAGGTTCAATCAGTTATTTTGGCATAAAAAAAAGGAGTAAATTGTAACATTTTGACTCTAAATAATTATTAAATAGTCGGTACTTGCTTAATGTGGCTTGATTTTATGTATTACGTTCGTAATGGAAAACATTTGTTCACAAACTTATGTTGATCCAAACCTACAACAATACCTGACAGCCAAAATCGTGGCCTTATCGGTGCAAATTTCCAAAATCCAATATAATTCTTACATGTATTTGTTTCGGGTTATTGTTTGTACGAATATTTTACAACGTATGCTATGTTCTATAATTTAAGGGTCATATGTGGGCCCCACATTTGCGCAGGGATCCAGGGCAGAGGCGTAACAACCACCGTATCAGCTGTATCAATGATACAGGGCACCAACATGTGGAAGCAAGAACTCGTAAGACATTTGGAGGCCCCTAACAAGAGCCCCAAAGGAATTTTTGATACAGGGCCCTCTTAGAACTAGCTACTCCAGTGGCCCAGGGTCTAATTTTGCGTATTGGCCCGGGGCCTCAAGACATCCCTGGTGGGTACTGTATCAAAATTCATTGAGAGTCCCTTAACATTTTAGAATTATTTTCCTTACACATATTGGGGGCCATGTATCATCGGTGGTTGCTACGCCCTTGGAAATTGCGTAGGGAATGTTTAGGGGGGAAAAGAAGTGTCTAATTATAATTGGTGCCAATGATAAAGCACATTGACGGGCAACATTAACCCCTTATCTACAGATAAGTTGATTAAAACCAATCAATTAACTAATTGACACAAACTAATACCAACTAAGCCATAACACTTTTATAAGTATATGTATCTGCACATTATTTTCTTCATTCAATATTCATTACTTATTTATCACATTCTTCTGTTTGCAAATGAGCTTGAAGACCTGGCGGATGATGTTCAAACATGCCTCGCAATAAAATTAATTCTTCTCGACACATTTACACGTGTGTTATTACTCCTTGTTAATGAGAAAGCGTTATAGCTTTTTTTCCTTCTGTATTTAAATAATGACGTAAAGTAGATTAAAAACGGTTTTCACTTTTAAGGGCGCATTGACAATCGTTACGAGAAGACCGTTAAAATTTTATGATCGTTCAGGCTTGTGCTAATGATGGAAAAGTAGAAGAAAAAACGTTCGTTATGAAGAAAATGTGCTGTGGGATTTATTGAGAGAATGAGTTATTTGATGGTCATATTTTCCTAGTTCAAATAGCATTTGATGACTGATATAGTATGTAAATATTTAGTTAATAGTCTGAGACTCTTCTGTCTTTCTTTATAAATATATATGGGAGATTTCCATTGTCAATATAGACAGTCTTGACTGTGTCGTTTTTTATTGATAATATCTTGAAATGATACGTATGCTATTGGAATCGAAAAGGTTCCTTAACAAATATTGTCTGGAGATTTTTATCAAATACTTTTACGGCTATTATAAACATGTGGCAACATTCGGAAATTTATTTCATTTTATCGTCTGAAAACAAATTTGTTTTTTATGAGCAAATAGTGTTCACTTCCAAATTTTCCTAAATGTCGACTTGTAATTTAACAAAGAATATGCATTCAAATTTGTTTCTGCAACTGGATTTCTGCTGCAAGCATGTATTAAATGTTGTAAAAAGCTTTTAGAGACAATTGTTTATCACCGGGAACAACAGTATTTTACTGGCACTCAAAAATTAAGTTAGCGATGAGTGTTTTCTTAATATAAAATGGATTTTTCTGGGCAGTGCCCTAGGGCCTACACTCGAAACTGTTCAGTTGAAATGGATTTCCTGACGTTATACTTATCATTAATCTGTGTGCTGGTGAATTCAACAAGACGACAGTATCCTTTTCTATTATTCATTAAACATTTGAGACATTTTTATCACCAGTAGCGCACTCAGGAATTTTTCAAGAGGGGGGGTCCAGGGTAGAAAGTCCACAATTCTTGTACCATGCTCCATTACACCGCCCAACATATTCTTTTGATTTTGTCATTCTTTGGGAACAAAAATTAGTAATAAATGAATGAATAATTAGCATTAATTTATAAAATTAATTTTTTACAACAAATACTTAATTAAATTTTACGTACTGTATACATAGGATTATAATCAATCGAAAAAAAATATTAAGGGCTTTGGAGGGATCCGTAACCGAGGACCCCCTTCCCCTTGTGTGCCCATGTATGTCACTCTTAAGGCACCTTGGATATACATAGCTGGATAGCGTTACATTCTTGGTTTGATATGATAGAAAATGCCACACACAAATGGGGTAATTTTCCATATCAATATCCTCCCCTCCAAAGCGGTTAAATATTAAGTTTTAGTTGAAATTAAATGTAAAAGAAAATTTTGTCACAAATCTGCAAGCTTTTGACTTGCACTATATTTTTTGGTCTCTACTAAAAAGTTTTCCTGTATTTTTAGAGTATAATAAAATAGTAGTACAATTCGGTTCCTTTTTCGATAGCGAAGTAGGAGTATGCTATCATTCTTAAAACATTTTTATTCGAAAAAGTATTCAAAATTTGGAATCTAATCATAAGGAAGGGGGAGGGGGAACTACATATACCTCTAAAACATTATTTATGAAATACTTTTCATTTTATGTTTATAAACACATTTTTAACTTATTAATGTTGATGATTTTTTTTGACGCCAATGTACAAATTTAAATAACTTATATAAACGTAAATTATACGTAACAAAGCTACAAAATATAACCTTCGGAAAGTATAATATTATTTTAAAATGCACTGAATGAAATCTTAAGTGTTCTTGTAAAAAAAAAGTATATTGTGATATAAATGATTAGATTGATATGAAACTAGAGTCTTTGCTTACATTTAAAAAAATGCACGCGCTTTTCTCTCTCTCTTAAAAAAAAATACGAATTCGCATATTGTTTATTCACATAAAACAAAAGCGTTGGCGCTAATTTTCTGCTTTTTATTATCCAGTTCGTTGGCAGGGCTTTTGCCATTCAGTTCAACTATTACATAAAGATTATTTAAAAAAAATATCGTGAGACTGTTTTAATTGTTCTATTTGTAACTAATGTTTTATCATTCACGATATCTTTTATAGCAGCAGTTATATACCGTAGTTCGATGCTGTGTTATAGTGTGCTTTATTTTCATAGCAGTACAGTCGGACCCTGATTCAAAGAATTTATTTCTTTCCCCGATTAAAATGAAGGCAAACCCCCCTATTTAACGAATAATAAATCCGAAATTAATGAATTATTTCAACCACTGAAGCTTTATTTATTGATTTCTGTTAGAAAAAATTGGATTTTTTTTCTTCTGAATGACATTTTTTTTGACCGCAACAGAAAAAAGAATTTTCTTGTTCGTAACTAATTTCGACGGCCAAGGGTGCAGAGCGTTATTCGACTTAACAGGTGTAGAGATGATTCATGAGTGTAACCTATCCTGCAAGTTTTGAATAGGACAGGAAACTCTTATCTCATCCCATTCCACAACGCAGGGGAATATTTAAGATTTTAAGGATTATTTTACATTTTATGAACTGTCTATCTGGGTAGCCGAGATTCAGGAAACTGATGATATGTCGGAGCCAATGAATAGCGGTTCTGATGCAGAAATTGACAATAAAACTCTTATCAAAACTTTTACTTTCTTAAAGCGTTACGTTGTTTGGAAACTGTGAAAACATGTCTTGTGTAACAGGATGTAAATGACGCAGTATTTTCTTCTGTGCGTAAAGTCGAAAAAAAAAAAAGAACTTTTTCCAGTCAGGAATCAAAAAGATTTTCAAACGACTATCAGTCAGCATTTTAAATCTTCTAGTTAACTGCCACGTTATAATTCACTAATAGTATTTTTAGCTGTTGAACAAAAAAGTTTAAAATTTATAACTATGGATATTTTTTGTGCATTTGTTTATTGTAGAATTTCCAAAAAGGTAAACGCAAAAAAAATTGTGTTTTGTTTGGACCCCGATACAACGAATAACTTCAATTTCATGAACAAAACGTTCGGTTCCGATGAATTCGTTAAATCGGAGTCCGACTGCATATCATTCCATTATAATGTTTATATAGCAACTCTTTTCGTAAATGTTCATGAAATTTTTTTAAAATTTTTCCCCAAAAGAATGAATTAATGAATTTTTTTGTCATAGTTTTAATTTGTTTCCTGTGTTATTGGGATTATTGATAATAAAAATTCCACCTTTTTGTTTGAAATTCATACTAATATAATTCACAATTAAATTTCGTCCGTACTTAAATTTATTAATATATAGTCTACACGCGTTCCTTTCGTTAAAGATAAGAAATTCCATTGCGTCTTATTTCACATTGTATACAAAACCCGATTTCATGTGTTCTTTTTCGAATAAATTAAGTGAAGCTGAGTCATCACAACAGTTCCCCCCCCCTTTCTTTTGATTACAATACGCGAAAAAAAGGGTAGAAGTTGAAAATCATACTAGCTACAGATAAGAATCTTTAAGGAATTTTTTTCTTAATCCTTCTAGAGTCTGTACGAGGAGAGATAGTAATCTTATCGCGTCAATCTGGGAATTTCAGGATTTTCTAGTCATTCTTGAAATGGGGGGGGGGGGGGACTCGCAAAAAAAAGTCACGAATCTCTATGAAAATTGAGAAATATTTAAAAATGTGCTCAGAGTTATCAACAGGCGCTTAGAACTGAAGAGGAAATAGCCTTAACCCCCTTAACGCTCATTTATTAAAAAAAAGAAAAAAAAAACGGCAAAAATTAAATCAATTTTTGTTTAAATCTTAAGAAAAAAAATTTTTAGAGCCCTGTTCTGGCCAAAAGTAATAAAAAATACAAAATCAATCAATTTTTGTTTCAATTTTTGAATTTTGATCCATATTCCATACAAGAGCCGAATAGTGCAGTCTTGCACGTGCATCGACTTTTGTTACATTTCTTTTCGAACAGCTGTTTCGAAACCAAACTTATTTTTATTAGTAAGATTATTCTTTAGTACTTTTTCAGCAGAAATAATAATATAACAGTATTTATTTAAAAAATTATTCAAAAGTTTCTTTTGTCTGACACATGTTGGGCCCCAGCAGTGGCGTAATGGCCCCCTGCATTTGGACATTTGGGACCCCCGGCAAAGTCAGGTTTTGAGCCCCCTCCCCAAGATGGTTTTTATAAAGGGTGGGTACTAGGCAGGAGTCAGGGCTTGGGCCCCCTAGAACCCTGGGCCTCCCGCGATGGGGTGTACGTTACACCACTGGGCCCCAGTAGTTTGGGAGCCCCGGATCATAGATACGGCGATGTTACTATCCCTTTTCGCTCAACACACTGCGCAAAATCCCTTAGGACCTTTTTTTTTTTTTTTTTTTTTTTGATGTTGGTGAAACAAAAGTAAGAAAATGACGTTCCGTTAGTTGTAAAATTCCAGAAGATTTTCGCCTGCCCGATTTTTTTTAATATTTATATCGATTTGATAACTTTGTATAAGTCTTTCAAAAAACTAACTGGAATTTAAAATTAATTTTCACCACAGTTTTTTTTTTAAATACAAAACATATGCTTTCCATATGCTGATATGTAGTAAATGGAAGAAAACTTTTTTGAATTATTTATCTAAATTTACTGTAAACTTTATCCAAATTTACGAAATCACGACGACGGATTACAGCCAGTCTCACGAGAGCAGACGGAGATCACTTTTTCTGTGTGAAAATTACAGCAGTATAAAATGACTTCGCTCGAATTATTTCGAGTAGACACATTTTGGTCAGTTAAGCGCGAACGAATTAACTCGATCACGCTCGTTAGGGGGTTATAGATAAAAAAAATTATCCTGAGTAGAAAGGATGGAGGAATTCTTCTTCTTAGGAGTGAAATACAGAATAATTATTCGCGATCCTACATGCCTAAAACATTCGAATTTTCATCATTACCCGCGAAGAACACTGCATCAGCCAACGGTCTCTGCGACTGAGCGGGCGCAGTGTTCTGTGTCCGGTTTTGCTCAGCTGTCCTTTGGACCACGCGCCCTAGCCCTCTCCCATCCCCTAGCGTCGCAAGGTGTCCATACCGCTCAAAGGACGAAGAAATAGTCACGGAGGACAGGTGTGCCAACGATGAAGATGCTTCGGCAAATGACTCATTGGCAAATGAGTGTAAACAGCAGCCTGCCGCAGCTCTGTGCTAAAGGCAGGAACACAATCTTTTTTTTTTTCCTTTCCTTTCTTTGGAGTGTCTTGTATGTACAGCTGGTGCCGAGATCAGAGACTGAAATATGCATGAAACGGAGATGCTATACCAGGAAATCTCTCTAAAGATTTGTGGCAATGTGAAAGATAACCTTCGACAAATACCTCCTCCCGCTGCAGGAGGTTTCTAACCTTCTTTTTCTGTACCTATACACGTTTAATCTTTTTCGACTAATATTGACCTAAATGTCCTTGTTTTTTTTTTTTTTTTTTTTTTTTTTTGCCTCGTGAATTGTCAAACCATGGTTCTATGTACGGTTACTCAATGATTCAGATAATATCTTTATTTTCTGATACTCTTACACCCCCCCCCTCTCCCCGATTTACGACTATCCCCAACTTTTATGTCCACAGTAAGTAAATAACAGTAAATAAAGAAGGGTATAATTATGCATTTGTAGGACAATAATGTGTACAAAAGAATTACATATGTTATTTTTCATGTAAGCGAAGCTAAGTCATTGCCGCGATCTCATAGACGACGTTACTTATGTAGAATTTTGAATTTGAGTATTAGTCACTTTAAATCCGTCGTGTAGAGGGGATGAGGCCATAGTAGCCGAGTGGTCATTGTTACGAGCTCAAAGCGCCTAGTGCATTGAAAACTCGTCTAGTAGAAGGTCTAATGCTCATTAAATCTTCGTGACTCGAAGTTTACCCGTCGCTGTGATTTTGAAGTTAAGAGAGAAAAATGTCAGCTCGTCCTCGTAAATTGAGCGAGGCTCAAAATGACCAGGTCCGTCACCAATAGCCCTCGTGTTGCTTTAGAGCGTACTTAAATCGAAAGTATTGTATTTAGGTATCCGACTTCTTACTATTTTTTTTTTTATAAAAAATGGAGATATGGGGACTTTTTTGTTGTTAGTACAGTTTAAGAAAATTCTATACTAAATTCTATACATTCTATACTAAAAGTTTATGAACAGATTTTCAATTTTTTAATTCTGATGTGTTGCTATGTTATTCATTTTTGAAATGACCTTCAGGATAAGAGAGATTTTAATTTTTACAAGAACTGGAACACTCTATCTTAGTTATTTTATGAAATTGTTTGAAACAAGATATCAATCATTGGCATGGCCAAGTAATTTTAGCGCGTTTTTCACATGTTGTATTTTACAATAATGCAACTAAAGAACTTTTTACTAACAGAAAGTAGTACTGTACCACTCCTCTAAATGTACTACTATTGAGCTGAAAAGAAATAATGACACAAATCTGTATCAGCGCTATAAAAAAGCAAAAACTAGCGAAATTCAGGAAAATTTGTAGGAAAATTCGGAAAAACTATGCGAAAATTTAAATATGATTCGGCTTATCTAGGGCACAAATGCGACCAAATGCTGAAAACCCGAGGTCAATTGGTTGCTTATTGGCTGAGAAAAAGGTACGACAAAATATGGAACGAAGACGAAATTTGCGTCTTAATTTGCGTCTTTTGTTCCACTACGTGAAAAACGCACTAAAAAAACAATGATTATATTAACATGACTGCAAATTTTGTAATAAAACGGTGATTGATAAATTTGAAGGTTAAAACACTTCTACTAGTATACAGAAGATACACAAAAAATTTCAGTAAATTATTTTCAAAACTTTTTTAGCAATCGCTGTCCCCGTTTGAGTATTTTCAAAAAAAAAAAAAAACTCAATTCGAGTAAAACGCGTCTTAAAGTATGACATCTGCTTTTACTAAAATGCTTGCAGTTTTTGCTGTAGTGAACGGAAAATAATAACCTTGCTATTATTATAAAGCTAATAAGATGGCCTATAAAATAAATTCATTAAAAAATTGTCAATTTTTGGCAAAATTCGCAATTTTAGGGCAGTCGGGCCTTAATACCATGAGCATTGTATTTTTTTAAAGCATAGAAGCATTTAAATATCTAACATTTTAAAATCGGCTGACAAAAAAAAAATCACTTCTATAACTTTAAATAGGCTATTTAAAGATTTTCTTTTTTGTATAAAATGTTTTATATTTATGTAGAAACCGAGATTTTTAAATTTTTCTTATTGAAGCAAGTTTTTTGCCTATAATTATGTCATATTTTGTGCAGTGCGACGTAGAATCAAATCAAATTAAGCAAAGGGACTGATGAAAATTTGAGCTATCGAGGGACAAAGTGCTCACACTGGCGTGATGGGAAAGTTTGGCGTGTGGGGGTACCTGCTCAAATGTCATCTTCGATACCTGACCGAGGTTCAAAATGGCGAGGTTATGTTGCTTTGAAGTGCAGTGTAAATAAGGAACCAAACACACAAAAATCAATTTTTCATACGCACATAATTATATGCTTAGAAATTAAGTTTTTGTGTTTTGTATAAAATTACTTCATCATCCAATAGGAGTATATATAGTAGTGAAAAAATATAAATGTGATTTATTACTTGTTATTTCGAACGGTACTCTAAGACTTAAAGTAGAGAAGGCCCTGTGTTTTAAAAATTAATCCTGATTTATTTGACTTTGTGTTTGCAGCTATGTTTCGGTTTTTAATAAAAACATTGGATGAACATAATAGAAACATTATCTATAGCAGTTCTATACCTTTTTTTTTTTGTGAATAATATTTGTGCTGTAAATTTTTGTGAATAATATTTGTGCTGTAAATTTTTGTACAATACAATACCGTTGTAACTTAATTTTTTAGTCGTTCAATTTTGGAAACGATATCTGAAATGAGTCGCCAGATGCGGAATGGGATCTAAAAATGGGAAATCGTTAATCCTGAATGATCCTGATCGGGACATTGGAACACAATTATTAAATTATTGCACTGTCATCGGCAGTAGCACCCACAAAAACTTTTCAAAGGGGTGTCCATGGTCAAAAATCCTCCAACTCGTATCATACCTCAAGACAACACCAATTGGTTTTGTCGATTTTGTTAACAAAAAACAGTCAAAAATAAATTATTGAATTAATAATTAGCATTAATTAATTAAAAATTTGAAAACAAGTACTTAATCAAATTTTACATCATTTATATATAGGATTATCATCAATAAAAAAACAACTCAAGGACTTTGGGGAAGGGTGTCCGGACCCCTAGGACACCCCCCTTGTGTGCGCCAGTGGTCATCGATCCTGCACAAGTGAGCCCCTCAGGGGGCTCACCTTCTATAGGTGAGTACGGGTGTCACAATCCCCAATCCCGAGGTGCCCTAGTGATCTTTTCCTTTTTCCAAGGGGTTTACTGTCTTTGGTAAACACGGGCTTCACGAACCCGGGGTACCCTAGTGATCCTTCTCTATTTTCGACCCTCTTTCTTATCATTCAATTCATTCTTTCTTTCTCTCTTCACGTCTAGACCACAGATATTAAAACAAATGTTTGGCGCAGTATAGCCGAAATCGGCTCTTGCGCCAATAAACCCCAAAATCACCTTCATCTGTACAAGTGAGCAAAATTTCGAATTAATCTGACCTTTTAAAGTGGATAGAAATTGACTTCAAAGATTCCGTTACATACAAATGAAGCTTATAAAAGGGTGTTAAAAAGACATATTTCACAATTCAGATTTCAGTAAAATTGCTACAAGAGTTTTCGCAATTTGACTTGTCATATTTACACATGCTTCTGCAAGGCCTCTTTAATATTTCATAAAAGATTCATTTGAGATTATTATTGAAACTTTTTCTATCTGATTCAAGTGAATATTTTTTCAAGAATTTGAAGTTTCCAGTTTCAGAAAATGATTACAAATACACTTTTATCAATAATTTTTCGTGGTTTAATATTGTTAGTCATCTTCTTGGCGCTGAGTCAGAGCTAGTATCATAATGCCTCAAGTTTTAGTTTGGATTTTGTGGCCGTGGTAGTTTTATGTTTATGGTCACGAACTTGTGGCCTGAGTGTCTATGAAGACTCGCCGAGTAGAGGGTGGCCAATGCACTTAAATCTATCAAGGTTTTTAACGTTTGAAAAAATTAATGATAGCGTGAGAGTTAGGAAAATTAAATAATTGGCTTACTTACGTCACTTACATTGAAGTTATTTATAGTACTGATTGTTCATTAGTTCAGAATATGTTATTTGTGAGGGAGGAGGCAACACAACCGTTCTCTTTGGGGTTTTCCAACAGACTCCCCACTCTGTTCAGGTCACGTTTTTTTTCCTGACACCTCGAAATACACTCAGAGTTTCTTGCCCGCAGGTGTCGAATCCAGCCGTTGGAAGCACGGTTATCGGATTCGGGGTGATGTCAGATGAAAGACTTCGCAATATTTAAGGGTGCACGTGTGGATAGAAACACTGCTGTCCTATCCACAAAAAGAAGCCGATTTTTCCGCTGTGCGACGCGAAAACGTCACAGGCTCAATGTCTTCCCATTAATGTTGTGTGACAGTTAGGAGTCGGGGGTGCAGCTCAAGTGTTGTCGTCGTCACTTGTCCGAGTTTCAAAATTAGACGATCCGTCGCTAATAACCCTTCTGTTGTTTTGTTGTGCGACATTAATAAAAACTCTTACTTTTTCGTTTTAGTTTAGATTTTATTAATTACTGTTAGAGAAATAATGTAGTCGTGGTAGCCAAGTGGTCAAGGTATCGGATCATGGCAGGCATGTCATGAGTTCGAGCCCAGTACCACTAAGGACCGGCTGTGTAGGGGAGCGATGCACGTTAAAGCTGTCGAGAGCTCAAGCGTCCTCTCGTTGGAGTGGTGTGGTACTTAGGAGAGTGGGTGCCAGCTCAGGTGTCGTACTCGTCACTTGACCATGGTTCAAAATGACGAGGTCCATCGCCAAAAGCCCTCGTGTAGCTGAACTGTGCACACGCACAACGTTGAGTATATACTCACTCAATCAGAGAAATAATGGATCGTGGAAGTTTTTCAATTCCGTTTTGTGGAAACTTGAGGGATCAGTAGCGCACACAAAATTTTTTCAAGGGGGGAGTCCATGGTCGAAAGTTTCCCAATTCGTATCATACCTCAAGACGACACCAATTGATTCTTCTGATTTTGTTAACAAAAAATAGTAAAAAATAAATTATTGAATTAATAATTATAATAAATTAATAAAATAAATTTTTAATTACAAGTACTTAATTAAAGTTTACGTGAAAAAATACGTAGGATTATCATCAATCGAAAAAAAACTCAAGGGCTTTGAGGGGTGTGTGCACCACTGTGAGGGATCATACATTAGCTTATCAATCACGGTTCGGAAATCCACCATGTTATCCTCACTTTCAACAATCAAGTGAAGGTCAACCCTTTTATTTATTGAATGATCGTTCAACCAAAAGTTTAAATCACTTACTGGCTTGATCCATTCAATACTCACGAACTTTCATGCACATTCAGCTGGCTCAAAGAAAAATAATGCCAACAAAATAAAGCGATTTATCATTTCACAGCCACTTTTACTTGCTAGAAGAACTCGCGTAAAAGCGCAATCAAAGCCAACCCAAGTCGAACCCAAATTGGCGATAATTCATCTAATTGGTGCCAAGATCCTTCCCATTGGCAGAACGAATGCGACCCTAAATTAATTAAGGAATGAGAATCCAGATCAGAAATTCTTTGATCGCCAAGATGGAAATGGACAACTAATTGTGCGAAAGAGGATTTCGGTGGCGCTCGTTAAAAATTGGCGCGCCTTTGAAGAATGTTCGGGATTACACACGCACGGAGGTTTCGTTGAAAAATGACTCACGTGCTTTATTATTAATAGGGTGTATTGGGGTCTTCAAGATGAGATACGGTGTGGGAAGGATAAGGAGGTTTCTTTGATTTAAGCTGGGTTGGAATGATTTTTAGGGGCATTAGTGGACATTCTCACGGTCGTTTCTTATCTTTTTTCGAGGTGGCGATGAGTTTATACTGAAAGTAAGAATTCGCCTTTGTTTTTGAAGATGTATGGGGTCGGAAATAACAAGCAAATATTTTTTTGGCAATTTGTCGCTCGTGATAAATTGTGAAAAGGGTGTTGTGTTGGTAATAAATATTTATTCTTCCTTTTTTAGTTCAGCATTTTTTTTTTTTACTCTAGAAATTAGATTTTCATTTTCTTTTTTCAACGCTATCTATAAATTCGTGTTCATGTTTGAAACAGTAAGAAGTTTATTATTGTAGAGTTGCGTGTTCAAGACTTAATATTGAAATGGGTTTTCTGACCTGTTCTTCAGCTAGTCTCAACCACAATCTCAAAAGGGTTAAAACAGCTGACATCTCTTGAATATTTATGACGATTCAATTCATTACGGGTGGGATTCATAAATTGTAATTTGTTTATAATTATATTTGCGTCTTGAATTCTTTTTTTCTTAAAGTCCCGATACAAATATCCTATTTTGTAATTACATATATAAAGAGAGTGCGAAATTTAATTTTTAAAAAAAATTGAACCATGATCCCATGATTTTGATCATATATCGTCATTTTCTGATATTTTTGCCTACTGTGCATTTAATCGCATAAAATGGTATGGAATCTGTATTTTCAGTAAATAAAATGGACAATTTCCTATGAGGGATTTTTCCCCAACATTAAATGAACTACAAAGAAAGACCATAGTAGAAGAAGGGGAAAAAATTAATCATTAAAAATTATGTACAAGCATAGCTACTTTTCGACATGACCGCCATAAAGATTCATGAACGTATAATATGAGTGGATGGATTTTCCAATACTTTCTACAAAAAATATTGCTGCCACTGATAGATCTATAAGTGGTTTTCAAATTTTTCTTTTTTTCCCCCTTCAGTTCAAAGAAGAGTTAAAAATCCCTTGGTGCTAAGTCGGAGCAGTTGCCAAGCACGTCCCATTTAAACTGCTCCAAAAGCTGACGGGTTACAGCAGCACTTTGAAGGTGATCATTAGTGCCGTGCAACCCTGCATTGCGGGGTGGGGGTGGGGGGACTCTAGGGGTCGCAGATCCTGACTTTGCAGGGGGCCTAATATTCTCCGTTACGCCACTGGTAATCATTGTCATGATTGAGGACGGTGTCAGAAGTTAGGTTTCCTCGTCTGTTGTTTCGAATGATTCTTCGCTGTTGTCGTAATGTCTAGCAACAAACAGTTGCACATCTCGAATAGGGCGGAAGCATCAGTTGTGACGTTTTCGTTCCCTGCAGTTGCAACATCGACCTTTTTTTGTGGATAGCATAACACCGTTCCTATGCACACGCACACCTCTTATGTATTGCGGGGTCCTTTCATCTGACACCACGCCGAAACAGATGGCCACCAGAAACCCAACGGCTGACACACTTGCAAACCGTAACTCCGAATGTAATTTGAGATGTCAGAAACAAACCTTCCCACATCCCGGTGGTGGAGAAGACATTCCTTTGTTAACACCGAGAAGATCGGTTGTGTTTATCTCCTTCCTCACAAATAACATTCTGTAGTATTGAAATAATCCATAGTATGGTTAATTTCATTTAATGTAAATACTGTAATTAATAGCTGGGACGTAAATAAATCAATTTTTTAACTCTCAGGCTACCATTAATTATTTTAAAAATTCACAGCTTATTCCCACCTCTTATATTACTTGTCCGCTGTTTTGCGGCTCGGTGAATAAACAACTCTTGAATTTAAATTATATTTGTAATTATATAATTAGTCATTATCAACAATTATAATATATTATATTCATCTTATCAAAATGAACTGTTATTTGATGTATTTTTAACTCAAAAATTAAAAATAGTCTAAGTGTAATTAAAAGTATAAATTAAAGTGAATGAAAAATGCGATACTCTTATATTTTAACTCATTCATAAAAAACACACACTATACATTTTGTTCTTGAAAAAGCGCGATTAAATTCTTGCCCTCCTTTGTTTAATCCAGTGATTCCCAATGTGGTCTGATCGACTCCTACGGGTCTATGATGATCTGCAAGGGGTTCACGTCAGTGAAAAAATAGTTTGAGGGTCCATGAGGTGTAATTAGGGTCTACGATAGTGGCTCTCGTTAAACCAAATCATGACTTTAATTTTAAAAGAAAATTTAATCAAGTGGAAACTAGATTTACTCATTTAACACATTTATTTACTAAATTTAATTAGGTTAATTTGCAGTTACAAGGACCATCATTTCAGCTCTTCTCAGAATAAAGCTAAGGAGTGTAATGTTGGACGTCCAGAATTTTCCCTGTTTCTCTATTTGTCTCAGACAATCTGCCGGGAAAATGTAGTTTTAGCCAACGTTCAACATTTAAATGCCCTTTAAATGAGTAGATTTGAAAATGCTTTGACTATGGTAATACCACAGTACGCAATGAATTCATATGGTCACATTGAAAACAAAATAAATGGCAGATTACAACAGGAACTCATCGGAATAGGCGAGGATCTTAAAGTAAAGTTTAGAAACGGATATAAGCAAATTTGGAATGTGGATGAAACATCAGATTCATCCATCCCATTAAAAGCATTTGTTTGTTGCTCAGTTACTTTATGTATTAGTTAAATTTTTTAATTTAATTATTATCACTGTCAAGTTTTAAACACTATATTTCACTACAGTTAGAAATGGAAGTCTTTTATAGTTAGTAGTTCTATATTAGCTGTCAAAAAGACATTTAAATTGATACATTTACAAAAATCCAATATTAGCTACCTAACACCGAAAAGATGGTAAGGGGTCTATGAGACAAAAAAGTTTGAGAACCTCTGGTGTAATCGATTTTAGCAAAATTTTGCATTAAGAAAAACCTCCCAATTCTTCATGACTGTTTTTTCTATTTACAAAACAGCTTTTACTCCAGTATAATAAACCTGATATATATTTTGGTTGTTTTACGGGGGGCCGCGGTAGCCTAGAGGTTATGGTATCAGATCATGGCTGCCGTGTCATGAGCTCGAGCCCATCACCACTAAAGACCTGCTGTGTAGGGGAGCGATGCACGAGAGCTCGTCCTCTCGTCGGTGTGGTAGTTAGAAGAGGAGGTGTCTCAGTCGCACTTGGTCATTATTGGCACTTGACCATGGTTCAAAATTACGAGGTCCGTCTCCAAAAGCTGAACAGTGCGACGTTAATATTCACTCACTCAGTTATTTTACTTTCATGTCCTGATTTTTCTAAATACCCTTCACATGGGGTTGTAGCTCTTCGACTTGAACCGAAATTGCACCTTTAAACGAGGTGTAGGGTAAAGTGAGAAAAATGTGTTTCAAGTCATTATCTAGCGGCGAAATTTTGCCACCAATTATCATTCGCACAATTCTTGACAGGCGCTAATTCTAACCAAACCATACACACATTAAGAAATGACCAAAAATTATTGCTTTTTTTTACGCTTTATTCGTATTTAATATTATCGTTGTTTTTGTAGCAGCGTAGTTACGGTTATAAATTATCAGGTCCTGATCAGGGACATCTTAAGATTTCTTGAGGCCCTGGGCCCCTATGCAAAAGTAGCCCCCCCCCCAATTCTTAAAAGTAAACAATGCATAGCATACATTGTCAAATACTCGTAACAAACAATTAACCCGAAACAAATACATGTGCATGACTTACAATCGCACAACCTTTTTTCGCTTCCACCTTTTGACTGAAGGAGTAATGATGGTGTATGGTAGTAGGCCTACGCCTATACATGAACGATGGTCATCACATGTAACCAGTTGACATACCGTCCGAAATTCCCATTTTTCGGAGAATACAACTGAAAATAACATTTAAAATTATTTGAATTATGAACTTCTTTCAGCCTTTCACCCCTTCAGTGGGTCGATAAACGAGTGCTTGCTTGGGAATTTAACACTAAGGGTTTCGCGTCAGACTAACCATCTGACCGGGACATCTTCTGATGTACCTCAGCCCCCAAGGTCACGAAAACTAAGATGGGATCAGTAAGCCTTTGCGCTGATGGGCTGTTGCGCCACTGAGTTATGATCTTCCGAGAACAAGACGAGGTCCTCATTGCGGCCAATTGGCCCATGCCTGAAGACGTTTCTGGTCCTAATGACAAGACCTGTAGAACGAAGCTCGAAGTCAGCATGATGAAATAAAGTGTAAACTTGAACAGTGTAGGGAAGCAGCTCCAGTCGTCAATTGAGTATGGTTCAAAATTACGAGGTTCGTTGCCAGGGGCCCTCGTCGAGATCTCAAACGTCCTCTCGTTAGTGTGGTGTGGTAGTTAGGAGAGGGGGGTACCAGCTCAGGTGTCGTCCGCGTCACTTGACCATGGTTCAAAATTACGCGGACCGTCGCCAAAAGCCCTCGTGTTGCTAAACAGTGCGACGTTAATATTCACTCACTCATTCACTGCCCAGTGGCCCTCATGTAAATTCAAAATGCGACAGTTATAAACAATCAATACATTAAAAAATATTTTTCTACATTTAAGATTGATCAATTACTATGCACAAAAACTGAATATTTAAAACAGATTTGTTTTATAATTATCTCGCATTAACATGTTTTCTTAATGAGCTGACCGTGGAGAAAGAGGTAAACGATGATTGATCACGCGTGTCGCACTTCTAAAGGAACTTTGACCTCTGCCTGTCTTGTTTTGCGTCTGCCATGTAATTTATTTTAATTATGTGTTCGAATACCCAGTGTGAAATTGATACTTAGTAAAAAAATCTTTTGTCAAACGTCTGGCTAATGGGGGCAGTTAAAAGATATGTGGTCGTGTATTATGTCAATGATTTTTTTTAAGGGTAACTGGAGGAATTAAGATTGAATGCTTGGCTGTGACATATTTCTAATATGAACTAAGTGGTGGCAAAGATTGTTATAAGACACTTTGCCACCATATTAGGAATATGACTAAGCACCTAACACCACACAAAGAATTGGTGACCACACATGGTCAATAGCTACTTATGGTCATAGTAGCTATTGACCATGGTCAAGAAATCATGGCCGGTGTGTCATGAGTTCGAGATCTGGTGTTGCAGAAGACCTGCCGTGTAGAGGAGCTGATTCACGTTAAATCTATCGTGTCTCAAAATTCTCCCGTTCGCGTGGTCTGGTGGTTTAGAGAGGGAGTGACAGCTAAGGTGTCGTCTTCGTCACTTGATCTAAACTCGGAATTTTGAGTTCCATCGCCATCAGCCCCATGTGTTGCTTTACAGTGCTAAGTTAATATTTTACTAGTTACTTGAGTTTTAAATGAACAGCGCCCGTTGCGTAAGTGAGTATATTAACGTCGTACTGTTCAGCTACACGACAGCTTTTGGTGATGCACCTCGCAATTTTGGACCATGGTCAAGTGACGAGGACGTCACCTAAACTGGCACCCCGCTCTCCTAACTTCCACACCACACCAAGGGGAGGGAGGATATTTGAGCTCTCGACAGATTTAACGTGCATCGCTTCCCTACACTGAGGGTCTTTAGTGGTACTGGGCTCGAACTCATGACACGCGAGCCACCTTGACCACCAGGCAATCGCGGCTCACAACGCCGTTGCAACAAATTTTATTGAATATCAAATTTTTGTCGAGCGTTGAAACTGTTAGTTTATATGCACGTAAACCAACAGTCCCTGATAAACTATCTGTGAGATGTTTATCTTCCAATACCATGCTATTAAAAAAAAAGGAAAAGGTAATAAACATTTAAATGCAATGGGTTTTTTTTATCCAATGGGCTGCGGATTGGTATTTTTGCCATTACAGACCTAGTACATCCCGAAAAGCTGGTATCACTGTTTAGTGTGGCGCCGTATAGGCGGATACCAATCGCCGCAGGTAATTTTGACGCCCAGTTTTCTCCACAGAGGGAGGCACCTGAGCTCTGACGATGCGAACTTGTACCAGGATTTAATTTTGCCGAGAGCATCCAAGTCAAACGGACACTCTAGGGATCTTTTACATGCTGTATAATCATACGACATGGCCGCTGTCGATTTTCTGCATCACGAAAATCCACCGACTTGGCCCGGGGTCGAACCCGTAACCTTGGGTATTTAAATGAAATGTATATTGATTTATAATTATCTAGTTTGAGTATTTATCTCTATGTTGATTTATAAATAATTTTTTAGCAAAAAGCGTGTATAAATCTAATTTAGTTAAGAAATCTTAAAATGCGATTTTTAACCGCAAATGCGAGGCGAAATTTAAAAATGTGGCGCACAATTTTACCTTGAAGTTAGGTTATATTTGTAATTTGATATATATAAAAAAAACATGACACACCCAAATGTCTTAACATCTTATACAGAGTACCCATAAATGAGCTTTATGTTTCTGCCCTATTCTTTTGATATTTCCAAGTTTTAGCAATTCCACGAAATCCCACTGAAACTATATATGGATAATTATTCACCGATACATCACTCAATATGTTATTGATCTTTCATAACCGTAACGGTACGCGCATTATCACGCAGCAGTGTTTATAGGACTCCATAAACACGTTGTAAAATGACAAATGATGATACCTGAAGTCACGATTAATTTCTTTTCCTCTCGTGGTGTAAGGATTATCGCGTGAAAGATGAAAATATGTTATGAATAAATTCACAACGTGATTTTCATACGATATTCCCGTGCGATGTCATACGTAAAATATTTAAGAGAAAAATTAAATATTGGGGTACATTTTTTTTTCTGCAGTCACATAGTTTAAATTTTTGATCTTAAGATGCACTGTGGATTATGGGGTTTATTGTTAGTTTATTAATTCTGTGCTCTCTGAAACAACACAATAGGTATTGGCTACGAACCTCTTAATTTTGAACCACGATAAAGTGATTAGAACAAAATAAGTAGCCGCCTATCCGGTATAGTGGTTAGTGATGCTGACTGCTGGGCCTGGGTTCGAATCCCGGAGAAGGCATAGATGTTTTTGTTCTGTGCCTGTGTGTAAGCGGATACTCTAAATACCCGTCGAGCCGCAAGTCCTATCGCGAGGTTGGTGGAAGAGAAGAGAGGTGGGGGTGACCTTTGACCACCACCCAGGGTTTCTTTCGATTTGAATGGAATCTAACCAATCGCACTATCACTTGTATGGGGCTCAAAGCTGCGGCTAACGACAGGCGCACAGCTAGCCCTTTGACGCGATGTTTTGTGGTCCTCGACCTGACATTGACAATCAGGTTGGCATTAGCAACAACACACCTGAGTTGGTACTCTACTCTCCAAACTTTCACGTCATGACGACGGGAGGACTTTGAGCTTCGACAGTAATAACGTGCATTCCGAGTTTTCAGTGACAACAGGATTCAAAACGCGCGATTCGACAGAAACAACTCCGGTCACGTATTAGCGATCATAATCGCTCAGCTGCCGTGAGCCATGTTGAAAGTGGCGAGAAATTTATTCGTTGCACTTATTATTATGAAAGAATCCATACATTTTTCGATAAAATTCTTCCTTTACTTGGTTTCCTTTTTTTTATTTTTCAAATGGACGTAGTTAAAGTTAAAAAATTTTTTTTTGCAAATTCTCTCATCTTTAATAATTCTGCTAATTTGTTTGATGTTCTCTTTTATGCGTTCACTTAGAATCGTTACTAAATATGTATGTGCATGTGTGTAAAATATTTTTGTGTCTGTTTAACGTTACAATTAATATATAGTTAATTACTTGACTGTGTGGCAAGTGTTGCTTAACTGAGTGAGTTAATATTAACGTCACCCTATTCAGCGTGGGCTTTTGACGACGAACTTCGTAATTTTGAACCAGGGTCAAGTGACAAGAATGATAACTGACCCCCTCGCCTAACTTCTACAATACACCAACGAGAGGACTTTCGAACCCCGTCTTCAGCGGCACTAGGCTCGAACTCATGACACGACTGCCACTAGTCCGTTACCTTGACCACTAGGCTACCACGGCCATTCAGTCCTATAGATCTTATTCTAATTTTGAAGTCCATATTCTTTATGCTTCAGAGTGCGATTTTAATACATAATCAATGCATTAATAAAGTAATGTTAAAGTGATATGATATTAATGTTACACTGCGAGTATATTTTATTTATGATTCGTATATCGTTAATTTGTACTAAATAAATATCTACACGAATTAATACTCAATAAATATTTGTGCAACGGCTTAAAGTGCAATATTCTTTAATAATGCAATTAATTTTCGAAATCCGGATAATTTTTTTTTTTTTTTAGTGTGGACTTTAAAATTGTAAGATTTTATAGAAATTATTATTAGAGCATTGGCTTGACATGTTTGTAATTCAGACATTTAAGGCAATTTTTACAAAATGTTTTTGAATATATATACTCAAATTCAATTTTATTACGTTAAATATGTTCATTTGATATGAATATTATAAATTAAATAATAAGGTTATTTTATATATTTATATGCATCAATGAATATTAAATCATTTTAATTTTGCAACAACTAGTAATTAACTTTTAAATCTCATTTATGTATCATTAAAATATATATATATATATAATGTATTGTGTCTAATTTTTGATTTTAAAGATAGCTATTCATTTTCCTCCAACCTAATTGAAGAATCTAATATAAAATAATTATATATATATATATATTAATTTATTTTATTGTCAATCAAAATATTCTCTAAAATTAATATTTCCTTCTAGGATAAATATTATTTCATCTAAGAATTTATTTTCAGCATTGTTTTGTCTCGAATTTTGTCGCTCTCGAGCTCTGTTTTAAAATATTTTTAATCTTGCTCCTTGTTGCAATTTGATACAGAAATTTAATTTGTTGAAGCTCATGGAGAAGATAAGTTAATCAATTTTTTTCCATCCCAGAGACGAAAATATCTCGAATTCTCAAAGGGTAGCTTTAAAATTATATCCCCTTTAAATTAGTTATACTAGTATATTATTGATATATAACTATTCATAAAGAAGTATACAATGCACAATAAATCAAGAACAATGCAAAATATTGTATTCCACCTGTAACAGAATTGTATGGGACTATTTTAAGTTTGGTTAGAGACAATCACAGGCATTTACGTGTGAATCCTTTGCCACACGATCCATCGAGCCATTACTCTCATTTCCACCTAAACGCGTGTTGAGGTATCAAGTTCATTGATAGCGGCTGTGATCAGGGACATTTTAAGGCATGGGCCCGGACCCAGGACCTTGGTAACAATGGAGGCCTTGTCTCATTCTCGATTCAGACGTAATATGATTCGAATAATTTCAACTGTCAAATGTTACTTCTGGTTGTATTCTCCGAAAAACTGAGAATTTCGGGTGATATGTCCACTGGCTATATGAGATGACCAGCATCCTAGGCCTACCACCATACACCATCGCACAAACCGGACTCATTCGGTCAAAATGCGGCAGTTGATCCAGCCGGTTTGTACGATAGTAAGTCAAGTATATTTATTTGTTTAGGGTTATTGTTTGTACGTGTATTTGGCAATGTATGCTATGTATTGTCCATTTTTAACGGTCACAGGAGAGCCTACATTTGCGTAGGGGCCCAGGGCCTCAAG
Source organism: Trichonephila clavata (assembly GCA_019973975.1). NCBI lineage: Eukaryota > Metazoa > Arthropoda > Arachnida > Araneae > Nephilidae > Trichonephila > Trichonephila clavata. The sequence continues at coordinate 85,119 of BMAO01028690.1, forward strand.
CCTTAAGACGTCCTTGGCTGTGATACGTTGCTTCAACTTCGTCCAGGACTTTTGCACAAACAGGCCGTAGTTTTAAGCTTTTTCATATCATTGTTAGATAGAATTTCTAGTTGGAGATTCATCTCCGTATCGTGATCGAAAATGCCTTTGCACAGCAATTACGGATTCTATTCAATAACACAAAAAAGCCTTTTCCATTGCAGACACAGCCATTTCAACGGACTAGTCACGTCGTATTCCTTTTATTGCATACGTCACTTTCATCAGGGCCTAAACACAAACATCTCAAGAGTACATCTACCTTACGGTTCGCTGAGGTGGTGCCTATCCTTGTTTCACTCCTTATATATGTAAGCAAACATAAATGAGCATTTTATCAGACGATTTATTCTTCTCCAACGACTCGATATCCCTGGGTGGGCCCTGGCCTTTTCCAGAAGTTTTCTCCAGGTATCTCTACTTTTGGCAACTGTTTTCCAGCTTTTGACCTTTAAGATATTGATCTTTTTCGACACAATCAGTTCGTCTTAGAGGGGTCTTCCCCGTGGTCTTATTCCCATGGGCTTTGCCATAAAGAATTTCTCGCAGCAACGATCTTTATTCATTCTAGCCAGATGAAAAGCCCATTTAAGTCTCTGTGATTTGACAAAGTCGAGAGATGGGAAGTGAATTTAACAAATTTTCTTTAGTTTGGAATAAAAAAAGCAGTATTTTCTATATCGTTAAGATAAAGTACGTTACGTAACTATTTATATATGCAATTGATGTCTTGTCCATAAATTTTTTAAACCAAAGTGATACTTTTATAGTTGTTGTCGTGCGTTTCATCCTGGGATACATACAAAAGACGAGAGATAGATTAACAGAAATAAACAATACATCCACAGAAGAAAAAAACTTTATTACAAACGATGTTCCCAGCATAGAACAGAAGGGGTGCACTGCTTTCCATTCGAGACGGGAATCCGTTTCAGGCGAGAGTCCGACTACTTTTCCCGAAGATACATCCATGCCTTATTCGGGATTCGAACCCGAGCACACTTGATTACAAGCCGAGTGTCATAATCTCCATACTGGCTGGGTGGCTGTACTTTTAAGGTTCCTTTATAAAATAGTCTTATATGATGCTTATCAATATCATTTTCCTTTACCATTACCAGGACATCAAAGTTAAATATGTAGCTTTTCTATTATGCATTGAAATAGAGTTATTTCACTTGGAGGTTTCATAAGCAAGTTTTTGGATAGTTTCGCACACTAGGTGGCCCATAGCCCATGATTTTTTTAATTTATGATAACCCTATGTATATAGTATGTTGAATTTAATTTATTTTATAATTAATGCTATCTTACTGCCCCCACCCCCCAAATCGACAAAACTAAAAGAATAAGTTTGGTGGCGTATTGATTCATGATACAAGAATAGTGGACTTTCGACCCTGGCCTCCTCCCCCTTGAAAATTTTTTGTGTGCGCCGCTGGAAGGGGTCCACGGGTACAGTAAGTTTCGGAACCACTTGTCTATATGAAAATGGAATTTTCGAAATTTTTCTGTTTAAACGAGTATTAAGAAACTTCGGTCTTCAAGTACTAACAATCCAAACATAAACATGATGAAATCAAATATTTATAAACTCTTGCTTTTACTTTTGGTATAATTAAACTATACGTTTCTATAATCATAGTTATCTTGTTTTATTTACAGGCTGATAGTGGCCAAGAGCTGTTCCCGCTGCCACAGCGTCGTGAACCCCTCGGAAATGGTGATGCGCGTCAAGGACCTGATCTTCCACCTGCAATGCTTCACGTGCGCCTTCTGCAACGCGCCCCTCGCGCAGGGGGACACCTACGGGATGCGGGACAACTTCGTCTACTGCCGCTCCCACTACGACATGATCACGCGCGAATTCCTCTACTCCCTGCCGCCGACGGAGGGATACCCCTACGCCCTCGCCGAGCCGCCCGTCACTGCCTCGGGGAGGAAAGGCAGGCCGCGGAAGAAGAAGAACGGAGACCACGAAGCCATGGCAGGTGAGCGAACACCCTTTCTTCTGTGTTTTACCGTGCATTTCGTTTTAAATGTACCCAAAGAAAACCTGTGTATAGTAGATTAATTATTAACAGAAATTCTGAGAACAATGGAACAAATAATTTAAGAAAATTTATTATTTCATACATAAATTAGAATGTAGTGAATCAGGAAATCCAAATTTAATATGGAACCAAAAATGTAAAATAGCTTGTCATATATTACGATCAAATATGTTTTAACACATTCGTATTGGGTTATTTATCACAAACTTTCCTCATAAACCTAAATTTTAAACATAAATTAGAGCTTAAAAATGACAATACTCGTTTCCTGATAGGAATGTGTTAAGGCACCAGACATCTTCCCTTTTTGCTCAATATCTTCGGGATATATACATTCTTTGAAGACTTTTATGAAACATTCCTTTCCAACAAGCAGGCTGTAAGTGAGATTTAAATATTTCAATTTGATCTTTATTCAAATGAATGATAAAAACTGTTTATAAAACATGCACAAATCTATATGGGTATACTTCATAGCTCGTATTTCATTCTACTGCGCACCCCCTTATTTGGAAAACAGTCCATTGCAAATAATTGTCATTTTATATATTAAAGCTTTATATCTATGAATTTTTATTTAAAATCAATTCAATATTTTCTAATTAGGATTATCAATGCTTAGTATTTCATTAAATGTATATATAATTTGACATAAACTTACCATATCTTCTAACATTAAAATTCTTTAAAACTACTATAGTATTTTACGATTTCCTACCCGAAATAGAGAAAAAGTGGCATTTTTGTAATTTAATTGTAACAATTCCCTATGTCAGAATGTGCTTTGAATCTATATCTCTTCTCCATTGCGCCATCAGGCCCTGAAAGACTTCTTTCTTCTTCAGATTTTTTTTAAAGACCTTACGAAATAAGGATGTTATAAAGTAATTCTGTAGCTGGGGATTTTTATTTTAAATTTAACTTTTTGTAGCTTAAAATGTAGGAAAATTAATATACCAGGTATACAATTTGCATGTTATGAGATAGGTGTAGATTAATAAAATAATTCAGGGATTTCTTTCTATTCTTATTGAATGTGTAGATCATAGGTTCTCAACGTGGGCGATAACGCCTTCTTGTGGGCGTTTGAGGCTTTCAGGGGACAGTAAAAGAGCCAGAGAAAATTAAGGGGCGTTGAGATAGCATGGAGGGGTTTGGGCAGATCAATGAAATATAGTCTAAAAAAGACTGAAAAAACACGCTGATTATGTACTAACAAAAGTAAACTTTAATATTGTTTACCTTATGTTGATTAGATGTATTTAAATCATTTGTAGCGTTGTCTTTGTCTGTGAGCAGGGGGATAAAAGTTTCGTCCACTGGGTTTCATTACGGAATCCAAGAAACATAATTAAATGTTAACCAGGAATTAATGTGCAATTCTTTAAAGTCTGAATTTGTCAATTTATATTTCTTTTGAAAACAATAGTTTATTATGAATTACTTCGTATCATCGACCCCTGCCTGTCTTTATAATAAGTAAGCTAAAACTTTTATTCCACACTTAAATGAAGAAATTCAGTAGTGTTTCAATCCTGACAATATCCTATCTGTGACTAAAATATATAATATTACACATTTTTAAATATATTTGTGGCAATAGCTATTTCAGATTCGCAAGTAAAAAAATTGGAATTTAAAAAAATTAAAAAATATATTCCATTAATAATAGAATATTTTTTAAAATTTAACTATTGTTTTCACCTGATATTATATACTATCTTGTTTCTCCTGAGTGGGAGAGGGTGGTATTGTAATATTCCCTAGAAAAGGGGGTGGCATTGAAATATTCACTAGAAAAGGGGGCGCCAGTTCAGGTTGGGAACCTGTGGTGTAGATTAATAAAATAATTCAGATATTTATTTCTATTCTTATTGTGAGAACTTTTAAACTTGTTTTACCGATCTTGGAAATTTGATCTTCACGGAGTTTATAAATAGGAGTACATATATAAATATTCAAAAAATGCCCGAATGTCATAGAATAAAATGTTCTTTTAAAATTGTATTCTCATTTTGAAAGGGATGAAGTACATTAAAGGATTCAAATAACTGGTGGTTGAAAGAAGTCTCTTATAAAAAGATCAAAACAATTTTAAATTATAGAAATCAAATGCATACACTCGCATAAGCAATATGAAATCAAAGGGATACTTTTCTTTTTCCACATTTTCCTAGTACAGAAAAAAAGGAAACTAGCCAATTCTTTTCCACTAGGTTTTGTGACTTAACATACTAATTGAAGAATCTAAAACATTTTTAAATCAGCGGTTTTAAGTTAAAAGTTTAGATAAAGCGATTCAAAATTTTTTTAAAAATGTTTTTAAAGTGTTAATAATTTTTGAAATAAATATATACTGTGTATGTATACATAAGTACATAAAACTAACGACAATTTTTGCGTTTTATATCTACTTAGATGTACATTAGGAATTATTATAAAGGAAAATAACTTTAAATTTAAGAAAAAATAAAAATAATCTCTTACAGATATTAATGTTTAAGTAAAGAATCCTATGAGTTCAAAAATTTTTTTAATTGAAACATTTTTAACGTTGAATTATTCACATTAAAGCAGTTTAATTTTTTTAATACAATTGTCTGAAATATAAATAGATCCTTTACGATTCGTGGCGGGTAAGGCTTAATATAATTACATAATAAGGATTTTAAAACATTGTAATTATAGTAAAACGTATAAAGCAAAAAATATAAAAAGGCGAGGGAAATGAGAAATTGTAATGATTAACTTTACTGTAGATAATGTTTTAAAAAAGATTCAAAAGATCAAAAAGGGGGGGGGGATAGAATTTTAGAATTAAACAAGCATTAAAATAATCTTACACAACCTTTTTCTTTTTAGATTGGGAAGAAAATTACTTTTGACTAAATTTTTCATATTTATTGTTTTAAGAAAAGTATTAAATGAAACGAGCTTTAAAAGATGTATCATAAAGAGGAGTAAAAAAAGTAAAAGAAACATTTATAACTAATACTTTAATTAAAGAATCTTAAAAATTATGATCACTTAAATTCCAGAAAACAACTTGATATGGTTAGCTTTTTAACACACTTTATAAGCTTCACTTGTATGTAATGGGGAATCTTTGATCTCAATTTTTACCTTCTTTAAAAGTTCAGATTAATTCGAAATTTTGCTCACTTGTCCAAGACCGATGACAATACAATTATTTAATAATTTTGTTTCATTATCCTGATCAGGATCATCGGGATTAACGATTTCCCATTTTCAGATCCCATCTCTTATCTGGCGACTCATTTCAGAACCAGTTTCCAAATTTGGGTGACTAAAAGATTAACTTGCAACTTAATTCGATTAACTATAAAAAAAAGTGTTTTCTTTTAAACTTATAATTTATTAATTTTTTTTTTAATCTTAATAATTGCATCTGAAATAAATTTGCAGTAAAATGTTTGGTAAATATATAAGGGGAATACGTAAATAAAAATAAACTAAGGAACAGCTTACAATTTAACAAATAAATATTTATTAAACCTTTTATTTATGTTTAAATAGTGGCTACAGAGACTGCATTGTCGTGATTGCGAATTCATGGCCATTTCTTTCACGCCATGGGTACAAGTCATGATGTTACTAAGGGCCCTTTGCGTGGAAGTGTGGAGGTACAATAGAGTTTCAAAGTTGGCTCTCTTTGAGGTGGTGGGGAAGTTTGGTGAATGAAGAATCAATTCAGGATTCGTCTTCGTTTTCTGGCTGAGGCTCAAAATTACACAATTCATCACCAATAAATAGCCCACGTGTTGCTTTATAGTGCGTCAATAATAATCAATCCATCATGATTGAATATGTGTGTATTTTCGATTAAATTCAACAACTGAAGAGAAAATGGACCAATGCAAGTATTCTTAAGTAAAAAAAAAACACAATAATTTGATTTTGAAAACATAGGGGGGAGACGAGAAATAGTAGTAGAAAAATTAGTATTAAAAAATCAAAAAGAATAAACATGTGTATTTGGAATTCGGGTACAAATTAAAGGATAAGTAAAAGAATTATGCACAGTTTAAAAAAAAAAATTCAAAAGAAAATAAATGAATTCGTAAGTTTTTGATTGGCAACCCTTTTTTCGTCCCCCCCCCCCTGAATCTGAAATTTCTAATGAAGAAATTTCAACTGCGCGTGTGTTTAAAAATGATTGTTTTAAAAAGATTTTGTCCAACTGATTATAATATACTAAACAAAAAGAAAACTAAAAATAAAATTTTAAAAATTGTGATGTTTTAATTTATTGTTTTTTATTTAAGAAACATTTTCTTTTTTAAAAATAATTCTAAATTAACCGAACATGTAGAATAAAAAAAAATAAATTCTTAACAGGAATTTGTTTTAATAATAGTACTAAAAAGTGATATATATGGAATTTGATTCCAATTTATATGTAAAAAATTGAGTCATAAATTACTTTTATTGTCAGGGATTGATATTTGTAAAGCTTTTCTCCATCATTGTATTTTTTGTTTCCCTGTGCCAGCATACATAAAATATTATCCAAACTACAAACGCGCGCATATGCAATCTCAATCAGCATTAATTTTAGAAACATTTAATAAATGCCAAAATTTTTCACAATACAAAGAATAAGTTTTTAAATTCACACATTAAATATCACGAGGAATAAATACAATAATAGAGCTAAACTGGAACACTGAAAAATGGATAATTTAATGTTTGTAGGATACTTTCTGTGTTTATACTAGTGAAATCAAAATTTGATTCTCAATTTAAAGCATTTTTTATTTTTTTTTATTTAAAAAGATGTACAAGAATTAGATTTCTATAGATTTTACGAAGACAAAGTTGAAATAATGAAACAAAATATGTTGTACTTTTTATATACTTGGTTAATCGGTTAAAATAGCACATAGAATGGTTAAAACAAATTAAATGGACAATACAAATATTGAAAAATTAATTGCAATAATATGTAAAATATAATTTATTTTATGTTGATATAAATTCTTTTATTTTAAATTTTGCGTCTTGCATGACTTAATCGTCGTTTAAAATTCATTTATTGAATTATTAGGTACAGAACATGTGTAGTTGAAATTTTCGGAATTATTTTCATTCAAATTTTATTTTACAATTTTGTGTCGAGACAAAATTATTCCAAAATATATCATTTATTAATTGAATAAAATGTATTCATTTCGGACTTAGAATAAATTTTCGAACAAAAAAAAAAGGAATAAAAGCGTTTTTATGATTTTTTTTTTTAAAAAAACGAAACACACAATGCAAAATTATGTATTTAGAAACATTTATCCGTTTACTGCCCTTTAAAAATAATTTTTAATTTTCTGCCGTCATGGTCTCAAATACACTTCAAAGATATATAATCTCTTTTTTATCTTATAAAAAATAAACTTGAATTAAATTATGATAAAAACAATTTAAGCAGATATTTTGATTTTCGTCTTTTTGAAACCGTAAATAGTGTTAAATTCAGATTTAAAAGTAAGATAAGTGTATTTATTTCATGTATAGTTATTTTTTGCACAGATTTCTTTAAAAAACAATATTTTTCATATACTTGTTTTTTCGAATTTTAGTTATCTTGACTGAAAGAATAAAAAGTGTTAAGAATATTTTTACGCAATTCTGATTTTGTATTTAAAATTGTATCTGTTAAATAATTTCTTTTATTTCTGTGATCTTTGCCGAAAACGAAAAAAATAATAATAATGTAAACCTCTTGCTTTTCAACAAGAGTAATAATTTTAAAAATTCGATTTACTTTTTTTTAAAAATCTGCCTTTATTTGTTAGGGAGGGGGGGGGGGATTTAAGTGCACAATAATTTTTATAATGCGTAAATTTGTCTATTTATGAAAAAGAATTGCGTGATTTTGAAGCACGAAAATATCCATTTGATTTTTAAATGTTTACTTATCACTGAAATAGTTTTTACTATCAACGGCATTTTTATTTTAGCATCATCTTTGACACACTCTATAAGAAATTGTATTGCAATATAAAAATGAAATTTAAAAATTTGAATGTTTCTAACAAGAATAATTAGCTAATGCATTCCCCAGAATGTTTAATTAATAGTTAAAGCATTGATACATGAAAAAAAATGATTTTCGTTGTTAATAGATGAAAATTTAAGAGAATGCTCATATATTTAAATAAATATTACATAAAATGTTCGTATAAATGAAAATATGGTACATTAACATAACGTAACATTATGCCAAAAAGAAATTATAAATATTTTTCAAAATTTAAGCAAATGTTATTAAATTATATATAAAAATAATTATTTGGTTTCTATAATTCCAACTAGTTAAAAAAAAAAATACCTCTGGAAAGTTCCAAAGATTACATCAAACTTTTCCAAATAATTCTTTTATTCAATAGAAAATGATGCAAAATAATATATCAAAGCATCTTCTTGAAATCAAATATTTTATTTTAATTTTTACTTCCAATTTCTCATTCCCCTAGAGAGCAACAATGAAAATCAGAGATTCGTGTCAAAAAATAAAGTTCCAATATCTTTAACACTTTTCTTTAAAAATAATCTTTTCTGCATTCTATCTTTTTAATTAAGGTATTAAAGAAAAGTCTCTAATGAAATAAATGAATTCTACCCTTTCGATGACATTTAATTTAACTGAACTGTCATAACAGCCTTTAAGCCCCTCCTTTTTTTTTTTTTCTCATTGGTTCTTATTTTGATTTTAATTAGATTTTGTAATTTGGAATTGTAAGGTTATCATTTCTTTTTCAATCGAAATCATTTGTCTTTTTAGTAATTTGTAACTCTGCTTGTGTATTCTCAGCTCTCATTTATTGAGTTTTTAATTTTGATTTTCCGTTTTAGCTTTTTTTTTTTTGCACATACTCCTGTATGATTGATATTTTGAGTGGATTAAAAATTTATTTCCTTGCGGGAAATCTTTTGAAAGTAATGCCAATATCTTTGGGAAATTTCCTTTCATTTCTGAACTTTCTAAGACGTTTTTGAAAAAAAAATGTAATAATTGCTTTGAGAGATGCTTTTGCGAGAGTGGCAACACTATGAAATGCAGGCGATTATGTAGAACTGTATAGTGCTTCGAATATTTTTGTTAAAAGAATGACTTGAGTTTTAGAATTCGGGTTGTTAAAACTTTTGAGATAAAGGTTACTGTTGTTGAATTTTTGAATATATTGTGGAAAATTCTTTATTTCATTTAAAACTTCAGTTATTCGTTCTTTCGAAATCTAGAATGGCTCTGAGTGAACTGTATTGCTTTCCAGAAATAACGTTCTTTCCCCCTCGCACAGAATTAATTATTGGTGAGTGATTGCCATCGAATCAAACAGTGATTAAGAAGTTTTAAAAATGTAATAGTGAGATTTTTAAAAAAAAATTTCTCCATTAAAATTCAAATTTTGGAAAGTATTGAAGCAACCAGGATATTTGGTAGAAAATTATTTACCTGAAGAGTCTTTATTTTCCTGTCTCGCTGTACATTTTATTCTTAAACATAAATGGTTTTTATAAAAAAAAAATCTCTTCTATGAAGTTCGTGGAAACAGAATACAATCTTAAGATTTTTAAAAATAGAATGCAAAATGAAATTTTACAAGTGCCTCTACAAATAAAACTATTACAGACAGTAGCGCACACAAAAAATTTTCAGGGGGGGGGCATGGTCGAAAGTCCCCCAACTCATATCATACCTCAAAACAACACCAATTGATTCTTCTGATTTTGTCGATTCAATAAACCAAAAACAGTAAAAAATAAATTATTGAATTAATAATTAGCATTAATTAAAAAAATAAATTGTTAATTTCAGACTTAATTAAATTTTAAGTTATATGTAAATATCTATAGGATTATCATTAATCAGAAAAAAACTCAAAGGGTTTGAGGGGAGGGTCCGGATCCCTAGGACACCCACCTTGTGTGCACCACTGATTACAGACTATACTATGAATTGCACTACGCATTTTTTTAACGAATAATTCACTGCGAACTACTATTACTTTTAAAAACGTAGAATATATTTGAAAATTGGTTTGATATGGTTTTATGATGTTCTTGATGATTTTAATATTGCATTGAATAAAAAAAAGTATCAAATTTCTTTTCTATCGTGTAGGTCTATCTCCAATTGACCCCAGTGGCTGCAATATCCACCTACCCCACCTGGATGGTCCAAACAGTTCCCGGTCCACTCCTCCACTGAATGGAGGGGGTGGTGGTCAACGGACTAAGCGCATGCGCACTTCTTTCAAACACCACCAGCTGAGAACTATGAAGTCCTACTTTGCTATAAACCAAAACCCGGATGCCAAAGATCTCAAACAACTGGCAGCCAAGACGTCACTTTCCAAAAGAGTATTACAGGTAAATAATGGCGATGAATCACTTCTAGCTTTAAGTGAACTCATCAATTCTTTAGTTTAAGTGTAATGAATGGAAACTACTTATTATATTACACTCAAAATGCAGACTGTAAATGTCGTGCTATGTGAAATAAAATAAGAATTCTGTAAATTTAGTTATGGGAAGAAGAATCTGTAATATTGGTCAAGGTATAATAATAAACTGTCAGTTTTGCTAATAAATAAAATATGTATGCTGAAGGTTTTGTGATAAAATGATCTATATATGTGAACTGTTAATTTGGTTATGTAATAAAATAAAAATCGCGTAAATTCAATAGTGGAATAAAAGAAACCTGTAAATTTAGTTATGAAATAAAATTGTCTGTTAATTTGATTATGGAATAAAATAAGAATCTTGTAAATTTGATTATGGAATAAAATAAGAATCTTGTAAATTTGATTATGGAATAAAATAAGAATCTTGTAAATTTGATTATGGAATAAAATAAGAATCTTGTAAATTTGGTCATGGAATAAAAAGAAGAATCCTTCAGCTTTGGTCATCAAATAAAATAAAAAGGCTGTAAATTTACTAATGGAATAACAATAAACTGTTAATTTGGCTATTGAATAAAATATATATACTGTGTATTTTGGAATAAAATAAACAAAACTCTTAATTTAATTATGTAATAAAATAAAAATCCTGTAAATTTATTCAAGAAATTAAAAAAAAAAAATCTTGCGAATTTAGTCTTGGAATATAATTAGAATCCTGTAAATTTAGGAATGGAATAAAATAAAATAACTGTTAATGAGAATATGGAATAAAATATATGACTCTAGTAAATTTGATTATATAATTAAATTAGAAATACATAAATTTTCTGGTATAATAAAATAAGAATCGTGTAAACTTAGTTTGGGGGGGGGGCAATGTTGTAAATTTAGTTATAGAATGAAAAATAAGAGGCCTGTAAATCTGATCTAGGAATCAAATAAAGGGGCTGTAAATTCAGTAATGGAATAATAATAAACCCCGTTAATTTAGTTACTGAATACAATTTGTACCAGGTGTATGCATATCAAATGAGACGATTGCTAACAGATGTCGCCACGCATATAAGCAAACAATACGAAACCGTGACACGTGATTTTTTTATAGTTTGACCTTTGATACTTATGTTTAGTTTACATTTGGACGAGTTTCAGCGTGCATTGTATTTTTTCTACTGTGTTGAAAATGTCGAATTTTATGACTTCCAACCACGATTTGCGGGCAGCATTAATTTTTTGTTACCATCTGAAGAAAAATGCTGCCGAATCGCATCAAATGCCGCCCATCCGGTATAGTGGTCAGTGAAGCTGACTGCAGTGCCGCAGGGACTGGGTTCGAATCCCGGAGAAGGCATGGATGTTTGTGTTGTAATCCTTTCTCTTCTGTCTGTGTTGTTTACCCCCGTGTTATACGTTCGGTGGTGCACGGGGTTTATAAATGTTTAAAAAAATTTTTTAAAAAAAAAAAATCGCATCAAATGCTTGTAGAAGCATACGATGGCAATGAGTTTTTTGAAAAGTTTCAAAATGGTGATTTCGATGTGAGAAACGAGGAGTGTGGCAGACCAGCAAAAAAAATTGAAAATGCTGAATTGCAAGCATATTACTCGATGAAGATGATGGCCAAACGCAAGAACATCTTGCAGAATAATTGAATGTTGACCAGAACACTGTTTCCGGTCGTCTCAAAGCAATGGGCAAGATAATAAAGGTCGGTAGATGGGTGCCACACGAGGTAACGGACTGTCAACAGGAAAACCGAAAAATCGTGTGCGAAATGTTGCTTGCCCGCTACAAACGCAAGTCATATCTCCATCGTATTGTGACTGGCGATGAAAAATGGATTTTTTTTTTTTTTTTTTTTGAGAATCCCAAGCGTAATCGATCATTTGTTGACCCCGGACAGCCGTCCAAATCGACCGCAAGGCCGAATCGCTTCGGCCGCAAGACAATGCTGTGTATTTTCTGGGATCAGGAGGGACCAATCTTATTATGAGCTTCTCAAACCCGACGAAACCGTTAATACTGATCGCTACAAGCAACAATTACTTAATTTGAACGATGCTATACTCGAAAAACGCGAGCAATACAAGAAACGGCATCACAAAGTGATTTTCCTTGATGACAAAGCACCTAGCCACCGTGCTAAGCCGACCAAGGACATCGGTAGGGCGCTCGGCTGGGAGCCCTTAGCGCATGCGGCTTATTCGCCAGACTTTGCTCCTTCCGATTACCACCTATTTGCATCATTGGGACACGCATTGGCTGACCAGCGCTTCATTTCTTACGAAAACGTCAAATCTTGGCTTGATGACTGGCTGGCCTCAAAAGGCCGATCATTTTTTTGGCGTGGTATTCACAAATTGCCCGAAAGATGGGGAAAATGTGTAGCTAGCGATGGATATTATTTCGAATAAAGAAATATTAAAACAGTTTTCGTAAATTTATTGTGTGTGTTTTTTTAAACAATCGTCTCATTTCATTTGCATACACTTGGTATACTGTAATTTTTAGTTATGAAGTAAACTCAACTGCCAATTTGATAATATAATAAGAAACCTGTAACTATAGTTATACGGTATAAAATAGCTTGTTCATTTAATCATGGAATAAAAATGACTCCTTTAAATTTGAGTATATAATTAAGTAAGAAATATTTAAATTTGTGGGTTGTGAAATAAAATAAGAATCCGGTAAATTTGGTGATGGTATAAAAAAATAAAACCTGACAAATTTAGTCATGTAATAAAATAAAAATCATTTTTTTTTTTGGATTTAGATATAAAATAGACTGTTAATTAAATCATAAAATAAAATAAGATCTATGTAAATTTGATTATAAATCTTTAAATTTGGTAATAGGATTAAATAAAAATGATAAAATTGTCTCTGAAATAAAACAGAAAATCCGGTTATTTTTCAACACTAAAGTCATTTATTTAACAACAAATCCCCCCGGTATTTAAAGTGCTTTTGTGTCTACATGTAGTGTAAATAAATGGTAAGTAATAACAATAAATGATGTGGTAAGTAGTGAATGAATAACACCAAATATTTTTATCAACAAACTATTGGTTTCTGCCCAAGGCTCAAATTTAAGAATTTGAGTATGTGAGCAGTTACAATAATAACTTTTCCAGCCAAATCAGGTTTTCTTCAATATTTTCAGCTCTATTTCGTATAGTATACTGAGATTAAATCCATGCATCATATGCCTATAGTTCCACTTCATTAGTTAGGAACAATTTTAAATAATTAAAACTTTTCATTACTAAGGCGTGTGTTTTAGTGAGTACCTGCATCAAATCCCCCCGGTATTTAAAGTGCTTTTGTGTCTACATGTAGTGTAAATAAATGGTAAGTAATAACAATAAATGATGTGGTAAGTGTGCATGAATAACACCAAATATTTTTATCAACAAACATTACTGGCTTCTGCCCAAGGCTCAAATTTAAGAATTTGAGTATGTGAGCAGTTCCAGTGATAACTTTTCCAGCCAAATCAGGTTTTCTTCAATATTTTCAGCTCTATTTCGTACAGTATACTGAGATTAAATCCATGCATCATATGCCTATAGTTCCACTTCATTAGTTAGGAACAATTTTAAATAATTAAAATTTTTCATTACTAAGGCTTATGTTTTTGTGAGTACCTGCATCAAACTGGGAATAAAAGTGATTGAACTGTTTAAAAGACCCATCAAACTGAGGTATTTGCTAACGAAGTCATTTTACTGTACACAGCTGCTCATTTTTATCTTCAATATTTCCGGCAACATCGAAATCTTGCGGAATATTGCCCTTCATATTTTCCTTATAATTATGCATAATTTTTCAACTTCGTCCTCGAATTTCCCTATTTTACTACATTTTGAACTTAACTGTCCAGAGTCGCCAAATTAGTTTCTTTATCCAACAGTTTTGCCAAAAATTCTTCAATTAAATGCTAATCAGCGCTTTTAGAATTCTTCCGTGGAGTTGGAGGAAGCGCGCTAACGAGCAGGGATCCCTGTGCATGACAGTTATGTCAGATGACGAAGTCGAGTTAAAATATGAACGTCGCATTACAAGAAAAGAACCACTCCCCATGCACCCATAACTTTATCCTCAAGCCTGGAAGTCATTTGGATTATCTCCAAGGGGATTATGTCCTTACTGATAGGAACAGTGCCTACACAGCTTGATTGTTGCAACTTATCTGGGATTCGGAAGGTATAATAACCATGAATCCTTTCCTCGATGACAGGAGGAAGATATTTAACAAGAAATTGGTAATCATTTTTTGGATTGAATTGGATTTGATTCTGATTGATTTCAAATGGATGATTGGTTGATTCGGAATGGATAATTACCACGAATCCTTTCAACGACGTCAGGAAGAAAGGATTGTGGAAATTATTACATTTAACTGGGAATGTAAATCATTTTTCGGATCAAAATGCTATGGAGGATGATCACTGATTGGTTGATCCTGATTGGTTTAAAATGTGCGATTAGTTGATTCGGAATGGGTAATTACCACAAATCCTTTCATCGACGTCAGTGAGTGAGTGAGTAATAACGTCGCACTGATTAGCAACACGGGAACTTTTGGCGACGGTCCGCGTAATTTTGAACCATGGTCAAGTGACACGGACGACACCTGAGCTAGCACCCCCTCTCCTAACTACCACACCACACCAACGGGAGGACGTTTGAGCTCTCGACAGATTTAACGTGCATCGCTTCCCTACACGGTGGATCTTTAGTGGTACTGGGATCGAACTCCTGACACGCTAGCCATGATCCGATGCCTAGATCACTTGGCCCACGCGGCCACTTCATCGACGTCAGGAAGAAAGGATTGTGGAAATTGTTGCATTTAACTCGGAATGGAAATGCTTTTTCGGATCAAAATGCTATCTATGATGATTACTGATTGGTTGATTCTGATTGATTTCAACTGGGCGATTGGTTGATTCGGAATGGATAATTACCACGAATCCTTTCATCGACGTCAGGAAGAAAGGATTGTGGAAATTATTACATTTAACTGGGAATGGAAATCATTTTTTGGATCAAAATGCTGTGGATGATGACTAATTGATTGATTCTGATTGACTTCAAATGGGTGATTGGTTGATTCGGAATGGATAATTACCACGAATCCTTTCAACGACGTCAGGAAGAAAGGATTGTGGAAATTGTTGCATTTTACTCGAAATGGAAATGCTTTTTCGGATCAAAATGCTATCTATGATTTATTTTGATTCTGATTGATTTAACTCGATTGTTGATTGATTTTATTTTCATGATCAGGAAAAGATTGTGGAATTATTACATTTAACTGGAATGGAATCATTTTTGATAATGCTGTGGATGATGACTAATTGATTGATTCTGATTGATTCAAATGGTGATTGTTGATTCGGATGGATATTACACGAATCCTTTCAACGACGTCAGAAGAAAGGATTGTGGAAATTGTTGCATTTACTCGAATGGAAATGCTTTTTCGGATCAAAATGCTATCTATGATGATTACTGATTGGTTGATTCTGATTGATTTCAACTGGGCGATTGGTTGATTCTGATTGGTTTCAACTGGGCGATTGGTTGATTCGGAATGGATAATTAACACGAATCCTTTCATTGACGTCAGGAAAAAAAGGATTGTGGAAATCTCATTGCACTTAACTCGGAAAGGAAATCATTTTTCGGATCAAAATGCTACGGATGATGGGCGATTGGTTGATTCGGAATGGATAATTGTCATGGGTTCTTTTCTGAATGGCATTTAAAAGGATTGTGGGAAGATAATTTAATGGAGCGATCAAGCAAGATTTCAATAGTTAAAATTAATTAAACCTGTTGAAATTTGAAGGCAAAGAAATGAATCTTCAGTAGCACACACTTCCTTCATTTTCAGTAAATAAAGTATGTATTTTTTGTTTTTGTCCCATCTTTTTTTAAACATACAACATGCCTTAAACTCTTTATAATTATCCTATAAGTCTTTTTTTTTTAAAAAAAATTTCAAAAAGGTTTAATATTGGAAGTCATTTTTAGGCAGAAATATGTACTGTCTTGAAATTTCGCACTGTTCGGATTCATACACAGTTGCTTATAACACTTTTAAAATTTGAAAACATTCCAAAATTAAGCAATCCCCCCCCCTTTCACGTATAAAGCGAAATGATGAATTATGGAATATATTATATACCAGAAAAACTGCATCAACTCAGATAGAAATAAGTAACACAATAAAATATGTTACTCTCAACAGGATTTGGTTGTCGGAATGTAAAATTAACGTTGGAACACTTTTCTCTTTGGACAGATGTTCCGATTTTGGGCCATATTCTTTAAAACTAGACTTACAGAGAAGACTCAATACACGCAATTTATCATGTCCAAAAGCGACTGCAGTTTTTGCCTATTCTGTAACACGCTTTCTCGACGGTAAATTTCAAAACATTTTCGGATCATTTTCAGCAGAATCCTCCGTCCCTCTCCACTTCTGAAAAATGAATCGGTTTAAATTAAGCCTAATATTTTTTTTAAAAGCAGAGGGGGAAAGAGAATCTTTCTTCATCTTTCAAAACCAATAAAGCGACGACCCTAACAGTTCTTGAAACTAATCAGCTGGGTCAGAGTGTCACAGTTACGTGGAACCATATTTCACTTGGTGGAAGATGAGCCAAAGGAGAGGGAGGGGAAAAAAAGATGGTACTTGGAAATCATCCAAACGGCTCTTGAGATACGTGCGGTAGTCTCTGGTAGTTAGAATGAATTTTTGATCATATATTATATCTTTATCTCTCCGTCTTCATCGCAGAGATAGTAACCTTGCTGAAAAGGTGCCATGAATGTTCCTGGCTGTAGAGATAAAAATTATTCCCAGAAATCTGGATATGAGATATTCTATCCTTTGAAGTCTTCTCTTCTGGTGTTTAGATGCTATCATCTCGTTATGGTTCTGAAGAGATACCGGGGTAATCAGTGTTGATATAAATTTGTTTTTGTCGTAAAAAGTTCCAAATTTACGGTCGTATTCTTTTACTTTGTGGTACTAGATGAGTTTTGTTTGCTACGTAGAAAATTTATGGAATTATTAGGAGTTGTGGGAAAAATATATTTCGGAATGTTTTCAGTTTTATTTTGACACCTAATGAACTAAAAGTATTTAACTATTTTTAAGAATTTTATATTTTTGAAATGATAGCTTAATTTATCTATATAGTAGGGTGAAACAGTGGCGTGACGTACACCCCCGCAAACCCTGCATCGGGGAGACGGGTGCCCAAAGCTTGACTGACGCCAAGTACGTGTGGTTTTGCAAACCTTTGCAAGATCCGGCTTGGGGCCCAAAATTTGACTTTGCAGGGGGCCTGAATTTTTTCCGTTACGCCACCGGATGGAAAACTTTTTTTTTCAAAATTTCCAGAATTTCAAAACCTACCTATACGGAAAAGATGTTCTCTGAAAATAAAATGAAAAATTAATTTTAAGTTAAATACTGGCACAAGGGGAATGGAATGTGCATATCTGAACTTTTTTTTCATGGTAAAAAGTCAAATTAATTTTTGTTAAAGGAAAACGGGTGTCTTAGTACTTTTTAACATTTATTGCAATGAGAGAATACCTAATTAAATATTTACAAGAAAATATACCAGATACAGTATTGAATTCTTTTAAGAAAATCCTATTGTAACTAAAATCATCTAACCAACATTTCTTTGAGAGGGTCCTTTTCACCCCCCCCCCTAAAAATTCAACCCCCTATTGATAATATTAAATTTTGAAATTATATATGTTTTTATTTATTTTTCCCCTATAATGTACATACCATTGAACATCTTTTCCGCATAGGTAGGCTCCGATAAATAATTTTTTAATCACCCTCCACCCTACTATATAACATAAGATTGTCATTTATAAACTAGCAGCAAGTGAAGACATATCCAGTAATCGAGCTATTATACTGCTCTAATGTCGATTTATTTTTACCACAACTCTGTCTGTTTCCAATGAAGAACCTTCTATCTTAACAACTAACTTGATAATTAACCACTACCCGTGTTCCGTTTTAGGTTTGGTTCCAAAATGCCAGAGCAAAATGGCGGAGGAACAACTCCAAACAGGAACCAGGTCAACCTGGCATGATGGGCAGTGATCAATCTCCGAATTCTCAACTACAGCAGGTCGGACTTATGGGCAGCGGACTATGCAGCCCTGGTGCCACTAGTTCCTACTCGGAATCCAGTCCCGTGCATTCGTGTGGGGGTATGCAGTCGGACGGGTCCATGTCCACGCAGATGGGACAGGGACAATCAATGGATTTCGACAGCAGCAATCCATTGACGCCGTTGGTCAATCATGGACATAACCAAAGTTCGGTTCACAATGGCGACATACCCATGTCCTATCACGGGGTCTTCTGAAAGTGGACGATTCCTGAAGACAATCCACACGCGCACGTCCACCAGTGAAATTCATAACATAAGATTTTCCGTTGGCCGTTTTCATTAATTACGGAGTAAAAGACCGTGCAATCCACATTAAATCGTGTTACACAGTTTGGTGAATATAAGATGAGTTTTACTAAAAAAATTAACTTATTGATGACTGTGAACAGGATGAAATTGGGGGGAGAGTTAAGACTACAGTGTAGGCTTGGAAGAAATTGATCTATTCTTTCTGGCCTATACAAGAATACAAAAAGAAAAAGAGAGAAATGTCGTTTAAGGCTGTCTTCACCAAATGTGAAAGAGACTGAGCTATTCATAGACTAGGAACAGATTTTCAGATAGCTTATTTCTATGGCAATGCGCAGCGCTGTTAGTTCAAGCATCTGTTTTGTCAGTAACAAGTAATGAACTAAATTCATGATGTTTCAGTGGCGCACACAAGGGGGTGTCCTCGGGACCCCCCCCCTGAAAAATTTGTGTGTGCGCTACTGTGATGGTCACATGATAAATGCAATCACGTGTTCTTCATTGAATTCAAAACAAACACATTAGACCTGAACTTGTTGTTTGTTCTACTAGTAAAATTCAGAAAAAATTTCGCATTCGATAATTGGGTAATGATATTCAAATAGCCGCCTATCCGGTATAGTGGTTAGTGACTTTGGCTGCTGTGGCGTTGGGCCTGGGTTCGAATCCCGGAGAAGGCATGGATGTTTGTAAATGTATAGTGCCTTCGCAATATGGGAGTACTCTAAATAATCTAATAATGGGGGGGGGGTCAAGCCACTAGTCCTCTCGTGAGATTGGTGGAAGGGGAAGAGAGGTGGCCCCAATTCCTCAAAATTGGGGCAGGATCATGCAAAATCGTATCGTCACCTGCATTGTGCTCAAAGCTAATACTAACGACAGGAGTAAAATGTAGCCCTTTAACGCGATGAATTTCGCCGGCCTTGATCTGATGTTACTGTCGATCAGGTGGCATAAGTAATAACGACAAATGTTTAAATAATAAGACTTCCTTTTAAAAATTTTAAAAAATTTAAAAAACTCGTATCATAATTGTATTATTGCATCTGGATCATTTTGCTTTCCTACATGTGTTATTATTGTTGAAAAATATGCACTGTTTGAAAGAAAGTTTTTGTGAAAGGCTGAAGTTGTCAACAGCCAAGCGCATGGTTGATTGGTTGGAGACATACGATTCTGTTTGTCATGTGATTATTATGTCACATGAATTTATGAACTGATTGGCTGGAATCACGTAATTGCAGTTATCATGTGACAATGACATCACTTGAATTTAGGCCATTTTCCCCTCTAAGCGAAAACTCCTTAAGATGACATACGAAATACATTTGATATCAGAAAAACCTGGATTAATTTGCATTTAAATGAACTGAATAATTAAATGATTTACGCTCTATAGGATAAAGAAACCAGAATATATATATATATATATATATATATATAATAATGTAGAAACAGTTTTCTATCCGAAAAAATATTCCAATATTTGTTTTTATTCTTTAACATTACGTGAAGACAGCTTTAAAACCAAAGCGAAATTAACAGGAAACAAAGTACGTGTACAATTATCTAGTTATAAGAGACATTTAACAAAAGAAGAGCTTTTTTCGAGGCAACTTTAAAGAATATTCTGTAACACGAAAAGACGCAAGTAGAACAATTGCGTTTCTGAAACGAAAAAAGAAAAGAAAAAAGAGCGCTTCACACACAGGAATCACGATTCTAAACTACGCAGAATGGAGCATTTCAGAATGTTATTGTACTGATTAATACTTTATGATATTACTATTTTGTTTTTCTTTCTGTATTATCAGTTTTGGATGAAATATTCGGAGTTGGGCCAGACCGTCAAATAAAACAGATTTTCTAAATAATTACCATTTAGGAATTTTTATTTCTTAAAAGAAAATGAATTTCAAAGCGAAATTCAACCCTTTGAGATGAAGTTTTACTATTGGCTACAACTGAGATTCACGAGAAAAGTAGTTTGCTGATTTTTTTATGTAGATTTTCAAGATGCCTAAAATACATATTCCATTCTATTTGTATCTAGCTTTTTTGTGAAACGTGGTTTTAATGTGATGCGCTATCGGCAGAGCTACGTATTTGCAAAACGCACCTCATTGGACTGCTTTTAATTGTAACTCATAGCTTTTTACATGTTTTTATATTAATAACTTCTTAAGGGGACACAATACGATTCAATTGACAAAAATCGGTCAAAAAATCAAATTTAATTTTTTTAGTTTAAATTATTTTTTATATATTTTTCTATATTCTGACAAAACTTGAAAGCTCTAAACTAAAAAAAACACAGAATTTTATGATAGCTTTTGCGTTTGTTTTTATTCACATCCCTATGGCAAATCAAAACTTTAAACTGACTTATTTCGGAAAGATAAAATAACTAGTTTGTCTTCATTTAAAATGCTAAGGCTTTTTTTCTATTGTGCCTAATCCTTTGAATTTTTTTTTACCTATTGTTAATAGTACATGTAACAAAAGGTTTTATGCAATTTTAGATCAAAGCAATACTTATTTTTTAAAAATAATTGAACTCAGAACTTATAAACTTTTTAAGGAATTTTCAATACTTATTCATGAGTTTTAAGTATTGTACAAATACCAATCATATTATCGCAAAATCCATAACAACTCTTGTTATGCATAGTTTGAGGTACTTGTAAATCAAATTTTATGCGTGTACGTAAATTTTTGTAAGAGGAGTAGTTTTTTAAAAATTTTCTCAAATTTGAAGTTTTTTCCTTAAAAAATAAAATGCCTAACTTTTTATGAAATTTTTAGCACAAAATCAGTTTTACATAGTATACACACATAAGAGGCAACCAAAATTTTTTTTTAAATCCTCAAATTAAATTTTTTTGCTTAAATCATACCATGTCCCCTTAACGGGAAAAATAATTTTATTTTGAAACTAAAATTATTTTTTTTCCAATTTTTATTAATTTTGGTATGTGTATACTAATTTTTAAATCTAGATTTCTGTTATTCAATGAATGGCATAAATTTTTTTAAAGACAAATTATAAGATTAATTAACAATATCTATTGTCCTTTCAATTTATATAAATGCTTTTCGGTAATGGTCAGACACACTTTTTTTTAATAAGTTTTCTTCATTCGCTCCTGAAAAACGAACTGCAAACCTTTGCTAATGGTGCCAAACACCTGTTTGTTGTACATAGGAATGGAAATTTCAGTTCTTTTAGATATGAACTTGTCGTAGTCTATCACTACCTCTAAGATTATTAACTCCCCTTCGCGTATTATCTAAATCTGAATGTGTTGAATTCATAATAGATTACTACTTATTCAATAAATAAATCTTATTTATTAACCTTTCTTAATTGAGAAATTACACAAATACTATTAAAATTTTAAGAACAATAAAACACAGTGGAGTATGAGAAGAATTCAATAATTATGAAAGACGGAATCTTAACTGAATCTACGGCGGTCAACGCGTACAATTAAGCTACACACTTATATTTAAATTGTGAAATCAAACTAACCTGATATCTTTTGTTATGGCAGGTTCTTCTAACTACTTCTTCAATATCTGGATTACTTTAATGAGCGGCTTCAATCTCAGCTATCTCTCAGTTCTATCTCGAACTGATTTTATGTATACTTTTCAATAGACTTTACTCCCGACGACTATATTTCCACTAGAAAAACTACTCTCTCAATTCATTTCTCTTCATTTCATTTCCCCCTTTTATATCATTTTCGAACTTGCTAAACATGAACTTATAAAATATCTTATTTGCATAAATCACACTTTTGGCTCTCGGTGGAGATTGGTTGAAATAAATAAAACATTTAAAGAATGCGAGAGAAGGTTAGTGAAACGCGTAAGCACCCGTCACAAACTATTCATGCCTATTCCATTCCATTTCATTTTTTTAACCCGGCATCACTCGCGTGAAAAAAAAGACCCGAAGTTCTCGCTCAGGATGTGTCATACCCAAGGGTGTTTACATTGTGTTTTTACCGTAAAATTTGTATACTAAGGTTAAAAAGGAAGAACAGTAGAAAATACATGTTTATTACATTTTTCACGAGTAAATTTAGTTTTTCTGTTCTTTTTATAAGGGCATTCAGTGCATTATTTATACACTCCTTTAATCGCGTCGTGAGTGAGTGCGATGTTTTCACTGGATCTTATTTTTTTTTTAAATCTGTATCTTTTTTAAACTAAACATATAAGAGTAAACTTTTTATTCTTTAAATTAAAAAATTTTGGAATTTCTTTTAATTTTCTCTTATTTTGTTAAAGCAATAATTTTTTCTTCATAAGTTCATCTGAAAGTGGATGTGTACCAGTTATCTCCTTTAAAATTAAATTCTTCTCAAATGTTTTTGTGTGTCTGCATATAAAACATTTATTTTCAACAGTGTCTCCCTTTTCTATTTCTTGATCGATTTCAGTAGGGGTCCTTGCTGTTATACTTTTAATTTGATTTTTCTTCATCATAACCGCGAATTTCTTCATCCGAAAATACTGTTGTACTATATCTATTAAATACTGTATCTATTAAATTACTTAAATATCACATTTCTTCATCATAACTACAATAATACGCCATAGCATATGGAAGATTTAAAACGTGTTCATACATTCAGAACTGTAACGGTGATTCACGCGCAGGGTATGACATACCCGAAGAGGTGATATCCAAAAATATATATTTAGAATTCACCTACAAGCTAAGGCCCCTCAAAAAATATGACCTTAAAGTCAGCTACACGAGAAACTATCCACTTTCCAAAAAAGGTTTAGAAGTAGCGTTGAAAAAAGTTAGACGGTGGGTATGACACACCTTGCGCGAGTAGTGCCGGGTTAAAAAAATGTATTTTAATCATCAAAAAAACTCTATTTTAGTTCATCTCGTTCTTTAATTCCTCAAATTTATATATAATGCTATAGAATTGCTGCATTTGTCAGTGTTTTTTACTACTGCATATAAGGCTGGATCATGGTCATATGAAGAAGAAATTATTATTAACTGGAACCTCTACCTATGCGGAAAAAATGTTTTGCTTTCTGGAAATTAGGAGAAAAATAATTTCAAAATTTAATATTGCCACAAAAAGGAGTTAATTTTTGAAAATAATGGAAAAATACTTGATTTTTCTTTGGATGATTTTAGACGCAAAATTATTTTTTTCTGCGATATAAATAACCAAAAGGGATGATTGCTGGTAATTGAGCTGTGAGTAGAGTACAATGTACGTATAGAGCTATTGATTTTAAAAGATTTCAATTTTTAACTGTAGTGAAATATAATGTTTAAAATTTAAGAAACACATGTTAGTTAATTTTAAATTAAAATTTAATAATTCGTAAAATAATTGTTACATAAAAAAACTAAGCAATAAACAAAATGCTTTTAATGGTAAAGCTGAATCTGGCCCTCCAATAACAAATGTTCACATTTGGTATCAATCTTGTTAAATTTAACCCTAAATCTCTCTGTTCCATATTTCAGGATAAATATCAGGTATGTCTTTTTAACGCCAAAATTACTGACATTCGTTTTTAAACGTTTCACACTTCTTCGTTAGTGGCTTTTCCTATCAGTTCCTCCTGAAATATAACATTTATTTTCTTCAATGTGACCATATGATTCATTGCCTCTTTTGATATTACCATAATCAAAGCATTCCCAAACCTAATTTCAAAATCTGAATAGAGGGCATTTAAATGTTGAACGCAGGTTAAAATGTCATCTTCCTGGCGGATTGTCTGAGACAAAATGAAAAACTGGGAAAATTCGCGACGTCCAATATTGTACTTCTTTAGTTTAATTCTGGCAAGAAAAACTGAAATGATGGTTCTGGTTTTGATAAAATATAATTGCAAATTACCTCATTAAATTTAGTAAATAAATTTTGTTGGAATTTGCATATTGTTCTTTATTTTGTTATTTTTTAATGTGTAATTTGTATGGCAACGGTAAAACTAGATTGCTCCCACTATTTATACTGGTGCATCTGGCATCATAGTTTGTAGTGAATGAATGGCGGAATATTAAAGAGGTGAATTGCGGAAGACTTGATGTTCTTTTTAGTCTTGGTTCACTATCAAATTCGTACAAATCTGTTAAATAGGCATAAAATCTATTTTCCATTTGATATTACACCTTCTTTTTAAAATTAAAGTCACAGTCTGGTTTAATGAACGCCACCCCTACTTACACTTCATAAACCCCTAAATTATTTTTTTCTCACGTGGAGCCCTCGCAAGTCGTCATAGACCCCTGGGGGTCGATATAGACCACTTTGGGAATCCTGAACTAAATTAATACCTAAACTTAATTTTACTTGTGGCAGTACCTAACGTAAAAATTAAATTTTCATTTTATTTTTTCCTTCATCTATATACAAGAGAAAAAAAATTTCTGCTTAGAGAGGTGTTAAAATTCTTAAATTAAAAAAAAAAATTTTTTTTGGTCCACCTTAATATGCATCTTGTTCTGCCGGTAGCATCACATTCAAGTGTGCGTGCCACAATATCTGAAGGTACTTGCATTGATTAAGCCTAATTTGGATTGAAGGAGTCATACTTTTTTTGTTGCACTGCACTACCAGAATATTAAAAAGAAAAAAAAAATTGGATGCTATATGTAAATATTTTTTCAAGTCGACTTTTGACTGCTTTACTGTGAATAATTCTGTCCAAAAACAGGCCTTTTCATTGTAACATTGTACAAATCGAATACTGGAATCATTTGAATAAAATTTGAATTGTATTTTCTTGTAATTGCGTGATTTTATTTGCTGTCTTAATTTGTATTTTTTTCTCTTGTCATGTGCATCATTTAAATATATTAGCTATGACAATGACCTAAATTTTAGACATTTTCCAAGTTATTAAAAACATATATTTTATGTATATAAATTCTTAAAGAATTATAATATAATTTTCACTTGTTCGTAAATTGGAGTGAGTGAGTGATTATTAACGTCCCACTGCACAGCTACACGAGGGCTTTTGGGGACGGTCCGCGTCATTTTGAACCATGGTCAAGTGACGCGGACGACACCTGAGCTGGCACCTCCCTCTTCTAACTACCACACCACAACAACGGGAGGACGTTTGAGCTCTCGACAGATTTAACGTGCATCACTCCCCTACATGGCGGGTCTTCAGTGGTACTGGGATCGAACTCATGATATGCTAGCCACGATCCAATGCCTAGACCACTTGGCTACCGCGGCCACTTCGCAAATTGGAAAAATATTAATAAGTTTTCTTAATGCTTATATATATATATATATATAAATTATTCGTTTGGTACGCATGAAATTTCGGATATTTAAGTAATTTCTGATTATTACAAAAGTGCATGTATTTTTTCAAAAGCTGTTTATTTGACCCAGGAGCAGTCGCGCACTCGATGCTAACGTTAGTGGTTGCGCGGGGTGATGGAGTCACCCCAATTGTATTTTATAATTATTTTTATTGTACACGATAAAAATCGTAACTCCAGTGAATAATTTAACTAAGTGAAAGTATATTTACCTACGCTTAAGGACTTCTCAATTTTTCCTTGATAACTTGATAAAAAAAATCCAATCAAACTGTACTAAAATGTTTAAAATGTGCGTGACTTTAATAAAAGGACACAAGTCACAGACATTTCTCTCTTTCATTAATGGAATAATATTTGCAGGCAGATGTGCCATATTTTGTTCAAGTTATTGTGGTTTTATTGTCATTTGATGATCGAGGAATAGCATGTTGAACTACTTCTTGCTTGTGTCTTTTGGACAGAGCGCAGCGTGTCTTGTGGTACACATTTGTTGTCATATCTTTCTTGATGGATTTTTTAAGGTAGCATTTGAAAATGTTCCTTTTAACTCAAACGTTCATTGCCTTCCTCAAATTTCGCTGTCGTGATTAATATCCATTATTTGATGAGGTTGTTTCCTTGTTTGATCTCGGTTTCAACTTCATCCAATAAGAGATTGAAGATGCCGCTTTCTTTTTTTTTTTATACTCTTTTCATTTACAGTTGCAAGCAATAATGAACCCCACAACACAAAAACAACAAAACAAACTTTTTTGGAACAAAAAAGATCTCGCGGGGAACTCAGTCACCCCAAGTGCCTTTAGATAATAACTAAACATTTGCCACTCCCAAAAAAAGAGGGAGAGATGTGACAAATACATTTTAGTTCCCATGAAGACTGTCATATAGGAGGATACTGACAAGCTCTTTGGTAACAAGTTAACAGTTTTCTCAGAATTAAAGATTTCGTGGGTGACTCTCTGTGGCCCGTGCGACCGCTCCCGGGTTAATCAAAATATGTTCCATGTGCTTCAATGCACCTTTTCAAATGAGAATTTGATGCATAGATGCCTGTCTTAAAGAAATTCGGATGTTTAGAAGTAATAAACTCTGATGGTTTAATTTCTTTTACTCTCTTCATTCTCATACTGCTTTGCACGTAAACTGTTCAAAATATTTGAAATTCGGTTAGAGAAAGATCCGGTGAATAAGCTGAGTGCTGCAAAATTTCATATTTTAAATCATTTAATTTTGCGATTGTTTGTATTGTGGCCAACCTTTGTCACGAAGAAGTATTAGGCCATACCGATGGACAAGTGATGGGCATATAATTTTAAAATTGTCATGCATTTCATCAATGTACTTGTACTTTCTGACTATATTGATGAGCATACGTTCAATCTATCCAACTTATTTTGTTCGGTTAGTTCCTGCAATACTCGCGTATCCAGTGGTGTAACGTACTCCCCCGCATCTAGGGGGCCCTAAACCTGACTGACGCCCACTGCCTATTTAAGGGGACATAGTACCTTTAACCCATTAAATTATCGATTTTTCAAAAACATTTTTTAAAAATAATTTGAACTGTTTGGAGCATTTTAAAACAAACCGCGTCAAAATCCGATAATTATTACGCTCAGTACAGGAAAAAATGTAAATGTCTAAAGAGACTTTGCTCTTTAAATGGAATGTAAACAAACAACTACTCCGTTAGTTTCGGTTTCGACCTGTAATATAAAACTGCATTTTTTTCTTAAATTTTCAATTTTATTTATAATTGTCTTTTGATTGGAGAAGCATATCTACAACTCAACACATTTCGAATTCAAGCAGATGTTTATTTACATTTGTATTTCTACTGCGTTGTTTTTGCTTGCTAAGTTTGCCTTCTTTGATAATAGTTTCCGAAAAAGTATTGAGTAATCATTAATTTTTATTTGATAATTCATACTTGTGCATAGATTAATATGAGTAGTAAATCCGCTAGAAGATCTACGGATTATAGAAGAAAGAAAAGGCGTTTTTGTGGGAATCAACATTCTAAAAACGAAATGTTAGAACCGGTAGGCATCGATGTGTCATTAGCTTCCTCTAAGAAACTGTGTTTGGATAGCTGTTCCTATCAAAGCAACTCGAATGAAAGTAAGGGTTATCGATTGATAAATCTAGACATTCTTTTAGAAGAATTATCAAAATATTTAATATGCTTTTACTGTGGCACAAAAGCAGTTTTGAAAGAAAAGGTTCTGTTTGGACTGGTATAAAAATTTTACATTGATTGTGATTCCTCTGTGCTACGCAATCAACTTTTAAAAGTTCACCAGTGTTTGAGTCAAGTAACCACGACTATGAAATAAACACTCGCATTGCATATGTTATGCGTACACTAGGGGTTGGTCTACGTGGAATTAAAACCTTTTGTTCGGTGATGGATTTGCCTCCACCGGTTTCACAAAAGTCCTATGATAGGATTTTGAATAATATAAAATCAGCTGGTTCCATTGTAGCTGTTTCTTCAATGAACAAAGCAGCAAAAGAAGAGATTGCAGCATCCGAAACAAATGAAATATGTGTTAGTGGTGATGGAACTTGGGAAACTCGGGGTCATACATCTCGCATTGGTGTCTGCAGCATTATTGGTGATATTACAGGAAAAGTTATTGATGTCGAAGTTTTATCATCATATTGCAAAGGCTGTGATCAATGGAAAAGTCTGAAATGTGGAATAGCATATGAAAAATGGAAAAAAAGTCATGAACCACATTGCGTGAAAAATCATTCTGGTTCTTCTAATAAAATGGAAGTGGAAGGAATGAAGAGAATTTTTAGACGATCCGTATTGGAAAGAAATACTAAATATGTGAAGTATATTGGTGACGGTGACACTAAAACATTCCAGAGCTGCAAAGTACGGTGTTGTACAATTTAGAAAAATTGAATGTGTTGGTCATATACAGAAGCGGATGGGTGCCAGACTTCGTAAGTTGAAACTGATGAATCGTGGCAAAAAGCTATCAGATGGCAAAAGTATAAGTGGGAAAAATCGCCTGACAGATAAAATAATAGATAAATTCACTACTTACTATGGAAATGCTATACGTGAGAACTGCAGCTCCGCAGATGATATGCGTAAATCCATTTGGGCCATTTATTGCCATTACCGCTCAACAGATGAAGAACCAATGCATTACTTCTGCCCAGTTGGTGCGTCCTCATGGTGTGGTTATCAAATGTGAAATGCTCCGAAAATGCATCATACAAACATAACAGCAATGTGCCAATCTCTGTCATGGATGCAATAAAACCAATATTTGCAGAATTATCCTCACCTAAGTTATTGAAAAAATGTTTTTGGGGAAAGACTCAGAATTCAAATGAATCTTTCAACTCTACGTTTTGGAAATACTGCCCTAAAACATCAGGATCTTCTAAGAGAATAGTTGATATTGCAGTGAATGAAGCAGTTGTAATGTATAATGATGGAATGGCTGGTCGCTTGGATATTATGAAACATCTGGGTTGTAAAGTAGGGCATTTTTCTGTCAGTTG